>KV751319.1:4615633-4628374 GCA_001698575.1 Mola mola
TGAAGAGCAAGCTGAAGAAGCAGTCAACAGCCACCGGAAGCGGTGTGGCGAGGGCCTTCTTGAGAGCGCAGGCTGCCCTGTTTGGATCGTACCGAGATGCGCTTAGATATAAACCTGTAAGAAACCAGTCATTATTAATTACTGATCATCCTCTAAAGTATCATTGCTGTGTCATATTGGAGCCTTATTTTATAAAATCATTTTTGAATGGGTTTACGCTCGCTGTCCATCCCTTTGTATTCTAAATGCATTGCCAAAAGTTCATGCAACAAGAAACTTCTCACTTTCTGCTTTCCCCTTTCTGGGTAATCACACTCTGAACGTACAAAACAGCAGTTCTAACATACAAACACTGCAGTTTACTAGTCACTTGAGTAGTCATTACTACTCAAATGCTTTGTAGAAAATCCTTTCAATAGAAACTGTTTGCTGTGAGGTCCTCGGATTATCAAAATACAGTGAGGACCTCAAATTAAAATTCCAAAATTCCAAAACCCAAAATCAAAACTGACTTCATCTTTAATGAGAAAGGATGTTTAACTGAACTGATATTTTAAACTCAATGGCTGTCATAAGTGCCGTGTTTCAACAATGGTTGTGTTCTTTTAGTTACGTATAAAGGCCAAGATAGATTGTATTTTTCTTTAGAAGCAGAAACTTTCCCAAAATTGATTATAATGTGTTTGTGTTTTAGAATGCACAAAACGCAGTTGAGATCTCAATTTTAGGTGAGGTGAATGACATTTCAGTCTGGTTAGAGTTTGTCTGTTTTGACTCAGAGAAAAAGGTGTGTTTCAGGCTGCAGTGCAGAGCTAAGGTGGGCTTGTTGGAGCCAGTGAAATGTCAGTAAAGCTGAAAAGACTCAGGACGTTTCCTTTGAAGATCCCTTTTAGCCACCTTTGGTGTTTTACTCTCCTTTACTAAGCCCCCATAACATTTCTTTTCTGGATCATTTCTGCTTGTCAATTCTGCTTCAGAGCACAGCAAACTACAGCATGTCCTGTTTGTCAAATAGCAGAGCCTTTGTTCCTTTGGCTTTGAGATTAATTGGACTTTGTGGACTCCCGGAGTCAAGATGCTACATTATTGATGCTGTCTCTCTTTCCGCTGTATACAGACAGTATATGAACAAACTGCCTCCCCTCTGACACAAGCACTGAGACTCAGTGGATGCCTGTGTGCAGTAATTTCTTAGATCGTATCATACTTTCACTTGGTAGTCCCTTAGACAGGATCTGAGTAAGAGTTAACATACATGCACACACACAAGCTTGCACAAATCGGCCTCAATGTAGATGCTCCCTGTGTTGGGATATTTGTGGAATATCGCTCGGCTCCTTTTTGTTCTGAGCAGATGAAAACAGTCTGCTGAGGTAGAGCTAAGAGGAGTGCTGTGGTTAGCAGGCCCATATGCCTCAACAGAAGGTGAAGTGTGGCTGCTCGGTGGGAGCCTTGCTGAGTTGTAAATGAAACAATACTGAAAAATGGAATAAAATGGATAACGAGTTGAAAAGCAATCAGCTGATTTGAACATCAGTTTCACCTCACACTAATACTAGCCCAAGTGCTTCTCACCAGATCAGCATAGCACCCCTGTGTCGGGCTTAAACATCCTGAAATAGCAACTGGAATTAGATTGGGTAGGTAGGAATGTAAATTTCAAGCTTGGCACTATTTAAAATCTGGTGAAGTTCTACTGTAATCTGTTCATGTTATCCCACTGGATGTGAAAAGTCTTGGTCGGAGAAGTTGGGGTGCAATGGCATGTTCACAAGTGGTAAAGTCTATCTAGACACAAAATATTACACATTGCATGCTCTCATATATAGCAGATTGGTGTAATGTTTTCATATTTGTACAGTAGGATTGCTTAACAAGAATATGCACTTATCTCAAACAAGGAGTGTATGTATTGTTAATTCAAATACACACTTGAGAACAGTTTCAGGGATAAATAAAGAGCTCAGCATGGATTGGTCATTTAAGAGTCTACATATAACAATATCATATTCAGCAATTTACCACGATGTCAGTTTCTCCATAATCAGAACATTCATGGACAGACAACATTTAACAACAGGAATTTCTCTTTTTTGTATATTTGTGTCAATGTAATGATGCCCTTATTGTTTAGAATCTTTTACTACAAAATACAGAATTTCATAACACCTTTCTTATACACTGTATACATATATACATATTGGCTGTATATAAAGATGGTAAGCCCCTCCCTGGTGCTGGGCTTTAATGTTGGTCATAAATCCTATCCTTCAGTGTTATGAGATAGGACACTGGTTAAACCACAAACCCAAAATAGATGTCAAAAAATATTTTTTAAACATGGCTTCCGTTAGTTTGGGAAATTTGAATTTTTTTGCTGTGTGTTCAAGTGTTACCATTTCTGATAAACTTGGTCTTAGTTAGTTATTTGATGCTATTAAAAGGGGATGGAAAATCATGATTGACTGCTGAAACCTGCACACGATAATCAGGCGCGATACTGTGCTCCACTTTCCGATCACCCCTGTGCAGAACCTTGTGCCTGCACCAGCGCAAGGTGGCAGCTTTTGTATCAGGGATGTTTTGACTTCATTTCTGTTCATTGGAAGGAAGAGGAGACACATGGCTTTCTTTTCTCTTTTTTTTTTAATCAATGATTTGCATGCATTTCATAGGTTGTTGTAAGGTTAACATGGAAATAGACACACAAACATAAGATAAATGCATTCACTGTTGAATCATTACAGTACTGTACATACTCAGACACATATTTTGTTCTCTGTCCTGTGTTCCTCACTGGAGCTCAGTTTCCAGCTGTGCCTCAGGGCCTCATGAATATTCTTTTTTCAACTAAATACACTGATCATTGAATTTCTTTGTTTTGTAGTCGTCAAATATTTTTTATCATTTTTTTTTTGTGTTTGTGTGTAACCTAATGACCTCTTTTGTCCAGTTTTGAATAGAGTTTCTTAACAAGTCTGCAACTATGGGTTTTTGTGATTTTATCAGCTTTAAAAGTTCATCACTCATCATTCTGCACTTATTGCAAAATTGGCCTGACATATATGAGGATTGTGTGCCAAAACATTATTTTTTATATTAACAATATAAAGAGTGTACAGATATTGAAATTAACATGTTGAATAAGAAATCAAATTACTTTGAATCTGTGTTTATTAGATAGGGTCTGTATCATTACCAAATTGACACCAGTTAACCTTTATCCATCTTCTAGGTCAGAGTTTTTGGTTTTTTTTTCATTCTTTACACTTCAGGCTGTCTTTTGCACAGTGTTTATTGCACGTTCTTATTGCACTAACAATGAATGCATTGGTTAGCGTTCAACACTACTAAAAATTGACCCTTCCTAAAGAAGGCACTATTGCCTTTTTAATTGAAATGCATTGAATTAATTGCTACCATCCCAGCTATGTTGTTGCTTTAGACAAATGTTCTCAATGATTTATAAAGAAAAACTAGATAAAAGCAGAGTAGGTACATATTCAGTCCAATGAGAATTGCTCATCTGCTGCATACACCAAATGTTTTTGCTAGCATTTTTATTTTATTTGTTAACACGATAACTCAGAAAGTCACCAGCAGATTCTGATGAAATTGTCATCAAAGGTGTATCTTTGCCCATCCTACAGCTGATTAGATTTTGGGAGCCAAAGGTATAAAGGTCGCCACTGAAAGGTCAATAAGCAATTTTATTTTAGCCATACAGAATTGAAATAGAAAGGTCCAACTGGTGTTATTTCTATAGCTGAAAGCACTGGCTACACATGATTAACTTTGGGGCTCTCAAGGTCAAAAGTCAGGATTATGGAAAGATCAGACACATTTTTGGATATTTCTCCAGGAGGAGTTGACATAAAGAGGTCTAACTGGTGTCTTTTTTTAACTAATCCAGGTGTCCATCATTTTGCCAGAATTAGCTGGCTTTGTAGTTCATGTGTCACCTGTCAGTTGGTGCCAATATGTGGTCATTTTTGCACCAAATGACATCAATCTAAAAATCTCACTAAGGAATGCCCAAAATAAACCCTAATACTGTTAGAAAGCTGAAATATGAGTTCATAGGAAAAGATCTGACCTATAAAGGCCCAGGGTCAAGGTCAACACTGATAATTATACGCAAAAGGAGGGTACGTTTTAGGGTATTTAGCTGCATCAGTGGAGGTTTTGTACTCTCTCAGTGCTGTTTATTTGGGATCTGTGGTCAAAACCCGTTTTTTTCTACAGGGGAAATCTTAGTTTCAACACCATAGTTGGCCACTTGACAAAATCAAAGCAAGGCTGACTGCTCTCATGGCATCCGGCTCAGGGGTGTCAGTGGTGACCCTCTGAAAAGGCATATTATTTTTTTGTCTATTTTACAAGTGGTTAAAAGAATAGTTTAAGTATGAGTATGATTTCAGCAGCAGACAGTTGGCATTCAGCACATGCTTGTGTGCACCAAACAATTTTCTTAGATACTGACTTTTTTGTTTTTGTTTTGTTCGTTTCGGCATGCTGTTTAGGTTTATTTGTGGCAGGATGGTCTGGATGGGATGGTCAGGCTGTTGCAGCCAGATGGAGACTGCAAAGCTGATTAAACTATAACAAACTACTTTCAGTTTGACTTTTAGTGAGAGAATGTGCCTCAAAAAACTTCTAGTGATGTAAGTGGAGCAGTATTCCTGTGATGTAATTTGGGCCACTGGTATCATCCGCCTATCCTTGAAAGTTAGTCTCGGGTGTTGTTAAGTTGTTTTTATGTGCCACACTGTGCTCACATACAAAGAGCATTGTTTCACACTAGAAGAATTTAGAGCAACATTGAAATATGTGAGAGTTATGTTAATTATAATAAAACGTGAATTGGAAATGACTTTGGGGCTGTTTGTGATTGGCCTGCAGTAGTTCTGTTGTCATCCTCCATGTCTATAGCTTACAGGCCAACAGACATGATGTAAGAAATAGAAATAATGTGATAAATACTGGGGAGTTTACTGGGACACTGTGTCCTGGTCCAAGGGAGATTATGTTCGTTCTGCCAGGGGAACTGTTTTCTGGTTTTTGTTTGGTTTTTTTCACCCATTTTTTCTCTTCCTCTTCCATCTTTTTCTTCCTTCCTCTTTCCTTCCTGTCTCTCTTCTAGATTAATTTTCTGTTTTCAGATCCATACAGCTTACCAGGGTAAAAAAAAAAAAAAAAAAACGTTGAAATACTACTCCTTGGTTAAAGAAGGTTTTCTTACAGTGCATAATAATATTGGAAATGATGCAAGGTGTGAATCATATGATAACAACACTGTTTAGTTTAGACCCCCTACCTGCCTTTGAAATTACCAAACACATCTGCTTTAGTTCCTGTAGCTCATCTGTGAATAAAATAAACATAGGGGAAAAACAGAGTGGTGCAAGAAGAAGTGAACCAAAATGAATTTGTATTCATTTTTTACATTTTAACCATTAACATTTCTGTCTACTCTCAGGGGGAGCCAATAACTTTCTGTGAGGAGAGCTTTGTGAATCATCGTTCCTGCACCATGAGAAACTTCCTGTCCATGGCTGTCAACCTGCAGCTCTTTAAACAGGTACAAACAGCCATCTGCACCTGTATGTGTGTGTGATCATTTCAGCCCACCCAATAGGTAAAATATGTATAATGTTATAAAATGTGCCCATATTCATAACAAAAGAACATTTAATCATTGTGTATAACAGATATGCTATCATGCAGAAGGGTACATTGACAGGTGCACAAGTCTACCTTGCAAGCTTTTGACTAGCACAAATAGAAAAAGATGACAGTGCTTTTATGGTAGGTTACTCTGTCCTCTCCTACAATGTCAAGTTATTTCTGAGCTGCTTATGTTTTGAGCTGATTATTTATTTAGAAGGCTGAAAGTCTCCATTGTTAGAGATTTAAGTTTTCTCTCAGCACCCCTTGTGCTCAGCAATATGTAAACTAGGTAAAGTTAGCATTTAGTGTCTCAACAGTTTAGTTGTTCAGAGAAGAGAGACACCTGGATTTATTGACCCCTTGAAACTAGAAAATGTGTGTGTGCAAGCCTGTAAAAACAAAAGCTATAGTCAGAACTTAAACTTTTCTTCAGAAAAATGAATATACATTATTGTCAATTCCATTTTGGTCAAAATGGTGTGTGTGCTGTGAATGTAAAGGGCATGTGTGTGTGTTTTGGTATCCTTTATACATGTATTGTTACATGAGTTTCCCTTAAAATCACTCATGTATACTTAATATGTTTTCCCCCCAAATCCCCTCAGGAATACTAAACTTAGCCAAGGCGGAAGCACACAGACACCTCTGACTCCAAACAAAATTTCCCTCTCGCCCCTTGAATTTTTCTTTGTGCTCGCCGACCCGCGATAGTAGCGTGATTTATCCCCAAGAGTACCAGTACAGCAGTTCTCAATCAGCCTTTTGTTTCTCTGGACACTCTGCCTCATCTATAATTTTCCCAAGCAGAGCAGATAGCAAGCGTCAGTTCAAAGCATCCTCCCGGCTGGCTCCTGCCGCAGCAGTAGCATTGGGAAACAGACCCTTATCTGGTGGTCCCTCCCCTCCTCTTCCTCCTCCAGCACGGGGGATGGTGTGAGCTTATCTCCTCCACTCCTCTTTCGGCTAAAGTGAGAGAGCACAGCGGCCCGCCAGAGCTCTGCTCTGGCCTTGACCCATATCTGCTTGCAAACAATGCTCAACTTGAGTGGCCACACGCATGCACACATTAATTTTGATATACAAGTATCCACTACGGGACAGGAAATATTTTGGTTTTTTTCTGTGTTTCTGCTGCTGATTTTGTTATTCTTTTTATGCCAACTTATTACATTTTAAACAATTTGTCTGTTTTGCCCATAAAATCCAATATATTGAATAATGGTATAATTTACATTATTTATTGACCTGTGAGCCACTAATTTAAATCTTAAATAGCATTTGGCCTCATACTGTGGGTAATACAACTACTACAATGGTGATTTGGTGACGACAGTAGGACCAACAATAATTTAAGTTAAGTCTCACAGTGTGTTGTATAATCACCCTTTTTTCAGCTCAGATAGTGTAAACAAACAGGTGGGGTTGCTCAGTTATAAGCAGCTGATCATTAGTTGTTGACTCGACTAAAACATGTCTTATAATACAATATATTTAATGATAATGATCATTTTTTCTGGTGTAGTGTACTATTTGTCCCTCACAGCTATATTTCAACAATACTAGATCAGACCATAATTTTGGAATCAATGTAACATAACAGGCTTTACATGCATGGTGCCGATGTGTTACTTAAGATTGAAGGGTCACCATCTTAGCAGGAAATTGCTGAAAATTATATTCTGTAAACCTCAAAAATGTCACAGTTTAACCTTTTAACACACTGCTGTTCTCTTCCTGGACGTGGTCCTCAGTTCAGAACAGAACAAGTGGGAGAAGTCCTGCAAAAGAATGCGGGGGAAAGCCTGTCAACATTAACCTGCTTTCTATCAACCATTCTCAGCTCTGCTCCTACACACTTACATATGCACAAGGCTGCGTGTTTGTGTGTGTGTGTGTGTGTGTATTGTCCTGGCAGAGACTTATTCAATATAATCCCTTCCTCTTATTGACGAAACTAAGCCATACACAGTTTTATTGACTCTGTAGGGGCACTTGTACTCTGATGATTTACTGGCAGAAGCTTTTGTAGACAATGTGCGTCCCATCAATCAATAATCATCCCTGATTCTCGATGTATAAGTATGCAATAGCCACGCTGTTTATTGAAAATGGGAAAGCTGTGTCCTTGCAAAACCAAACAGTTTGATGTAAAATCTGACTGCGGTTGCACTGTCCTTTCCATTGACTCAACCAGACTCCAAGGCAGTAGTTCGAGTTAAAGAGCTGGAAAACTGAATATTGTTATAACCCAAAGGAATGATGGATGCAGCTAGCAGCTACTTCCATGGCCACAAGTGTAAGAAATATAGATTGCTTGTGCTAATGGTAGCTTGATGTCATCCCCAAAAAACTGTTATTTCACAGAATTAATTTGAACTTGTTACAAGTTCTTTCTTAAAATTCAAAATTAAGCTTTGTATAATATAGTACATGTGGCTCTCTTTAGCTTATCTAAAATCGTATGATGGGAGTCTCTCTATGACAAGTTTGAGGTTCCTTTAGATTAAGCATGTTTTTCTGATATTTGATTTGCGACGATGCTTCATGCCTTAATAGAGGTTGGCACCTGTTCCCACTCCTTTTGGCCCATTTTGTATGTCCGTGCGATAGCAACTAGCAAGTGCTGTTGGGCTGTAAAATATAATCTCTAAAATTCCCACCCAGAAACCTGTAAGTGAAGTGATTTCTGTCTTACCTGCGGTTATTGGGCTAAAGTATCACAAATGAAACCCAGGTTGCAAAAAAAAGTATATATATTTCCTTTAGGCTCTACATCTATATCTCTGTAACTGAACCCCTGTGGAGTCCTAGACCCCAATTTCTGGCTCGACAATTCCAGTTTAAATAACTGTTGACCACTGTGACCGCCCTATGATTCAGAGTGCTGTTGGTAGCCAGATGGAACAACTAGTGGGATTCACATTCGAATGTGGAACTGTGCCTGAATCTGTTCTGTGTGTTTTTCACCAGATGGCTTGAATAACCTTACAAGGAAAAAAGTCAATCATTCCTCAACTTTTTTTGTAATGACTTTAAAACTTTCAGATGAAGAAGGGTGCCAGGCAAAAGTCACATCTGGCAAATAGTTAGAAAGCGCACCATAAACCAAACAAAATATTAAAACAAATGGCAAGTAGCAGTCAGAAGGATCAACTTTCTTGAGCGCCTCAGACTTCAACAAGGTCCCCAAAGTGAAGAACACCAGAGGAATGCTGTTTTTTACAGCCAGGCAGCAGTCCTTGTGACCAGAGAACTGCACTGTGACAACATACAGATCACACAATGGGTTTATTAAATCAAGCAAATATAAGATCCTGGTCATTTTAACGTTAACAGCAACTCACCGCGCAGTCCCCTGGACATCCTTTCTCAGAGAGACATTTAATGTGAAACTGCTTTATTAAGTGTTTTTACCATTTTTAATTACCTGGTCTAAGGATAATTCAGCTCATAGTAAAAACCTTGTGACTAATGAAACACTTAGTGAACCCTAAAATGCAAACACGTGGAGCTAACATCAGCAGCAGCTCGGCCCGGAGCCCCTCCTGATGACCTCTGCCAGAGAGCGCTGGAAAAACACAGATTCTTAATATGAGAGTCCATCCTTACATCACTGTTTGTCCTGGGTATGTGAACTCTGTGTTTGGATGTATCTGAGGATAAATTGTGTACTCGGTAGCTAAAGCATAATTTGTGCACAACCCTGTCTTACCACCAAATGTTAAACAAGACTGAGAAAAAAATCAACAAGAGATTTAAGAGGTCACATCGAAGAAACTGACCATGGCCCTGTTCATGTCAGCTCCACTGGGATCGTATCCCTTTCAAAAGCTTTGGAATCCAGTCTTGAACTGCAACCTCCACCATCTGAGTCCTAAGATGGCTACTAGTGTAAAAAACATTAGCTATTGTGCATGAGCCCATCAGTGTCAGCATTGAAATGGAATGTGAGTTATGTGAGCCATCCCTGAGTTGAATATTAATGATACATTTTTTTAACATAATTTCTGAAGTCAGAGGTTGGTCCTCATGTGTTTTTTTTTTTTGAGGAGGTTTGCTTTCCCTTGTTTTTGTGGCATCTCTCTCTAAACAAACAAAATGAGCCCATGTGTTGTTTGTGTGTGAGTTTGTGTAAGTGCACTTGCTTGCGCTCGTGTAAGGATTTGGTTGTGTGGTGATCCCAGTCTGCCATTGTTGAGTAATTAAGCGTGACAATGAGGCAGGTAATCTGGCCTCGTGCATAGAGGGAGACAAGGTGGGGGTGTTAAATTGAGGCTTTGGCTAGGTGATGATTTGGGTTGATTATGTGCACTAATTGGGCAAGCCAAGTAGCAGAGCAGTGGTCGGAACCTGCAGCCTCACCTCTCATTAAAATGATCTAGTGATGAGTTTCTAGCTCTCCTGACCAGAGGAGCTAGTGGCTATGTCAGTCGCTAGTTAGGCGATTTAGTTAGGCTGTCCCCGAGGATGTTCAGCCTAAACAACCTACACTGTCGTCACACTTTCGAAGCATTTGCACATGTGGTTGTGGGCTTGATATAGTTTAGAAATTATCTAACAATATGTTGATGTCAGGTATTAAAACAAACTGTGCAACATTTGTTGTTGTTAAAAATACAAGAGTGATGGGGAGGTGTTGATTGTTAATTAATGCAGTCATCAGTCAAAAAAATGTTAACATTAAAAGCAAACGCTTTATTTCTGCTAATTATTTGAAAGACACAATCACTGTTGGCTGCCTTCCCCTCCTACTTTACACAAATAACCTGAAGAGGTTAAAAAAGATTGATTTCAGTTTCAGGTTGAACACAAAACTTTTGAAAAAATGAGCAGAAAGTGATTTTTCAGGACTCCAGCAGATGTTGGCTTTATCTTGAAAACAAGAAAAGTACTATATTGCAGCTGCTCGTTTTTTGTTTATTTGTTCATTTGTTCATTTGTTTTTGCAGTAGGCACTTTCCAAGATTAGCTCAAGGATTTAACTGGGGGAGGTTTTTTTACTGATATTACAAATGATCGAACAGGAAATTAACAGAGACTCAGGGTCAGTGTGGTTTAGCTAATCGAAAACAGAGCAGCATGTGTGTGACTGAGTCATCTATGAGACTACGCTCCAACAATACTGCAAAGTTAAGTCACATGAATAAATCTGAGGATGCACTAAAGCTCTTATAATGGGCTTAAATTACAGTAATGGTGGTAATATTCAAAAAATATATATTTCTAATGTTTTCTTTCATATGTAAATAATTCTGTTGTACATGTGTGTCATTGTATGATTGAGATCGCTTGTGTAACATGTTTGTTCAACTGTGCTCATGAAATGTGTAACTGTTTCAGCTGTTAGCTCCTTGTTTATGGAGCTGGAGCCTTACACACTCTATGTTAGAAAGGGAGGAAATGAAACTTCCTCACATCTCAGACCATATGCAGCATGTAGTCTGCTGCTCTAATCCCTCACCTGCTCCACATTACCAAATCCCTGCAAACCACCTAATCTTGGGATGTAGCTTCTGTCAGGTAGGATTAATAACACCCCACTGTGGCCTGACTGTTTGAATCTGTGTGTATGTGTATCTGTTTAAGTGTGTCCACACACACACACACACTCACCCCACCTCCTTCCCTTCTTTAATAAGCACACTGTAATTTATGGTTGTAGTTCATCGACGGACGGCTGGCCAAATTGAACACAGGCCGCGGCTTCTCCGACATGTTTGAAGAAGAGATCACAGAGGGGGGCTTTTGTGGAAGTGAGTAGTGCCAGATCTGTCTGTCAATTAGCCACATCATATTTATTTGCCATATTTCATGCAGCAGGAAGTTGAATGTTATTAGCATTAATAGAAAATGCACAAGAGCTTCCCAATGCCCAAATAAAATGTGCCACTATGAAAAATCTAAAACAATAGCAGTTAAACATGATGAAAGGTACATTTTGATATATATTGCATTCTATATGTTTGGCTAAAATGTTCAAGCCCTTGATGTACTTCTGCTCTAATGAACTGCGTTGTCTTTGGAAGAACAGAATTTAATTATTTTTGACTAAAAATGACACTATTATGTCGTGCCTTAAAGTTACTCTTAACCATTGAATCAGTTCATTTTTATATCTGGCACATGCCTCTTCACAAGGCTACTTGTAAATCTGATTGAATGTGGCAAAAGAAGATTGACGATAGAATTAATGATGATTTGGCAGCACTGAGCATTATTACACATGACGAGTGTGCAAGACATCAGACGTTTGAAATCCCACAGGAGTGCTCAGGCAAATTGTATCTTTTTGATCATAACACTCCAGGTTTGAGTCGTATTTACACGACAAGAGAGAGTGAATGCCATCCACATGTTCAGCTAATTATCCATCATATTATTGGGCTCATCAATTCCGATCACAACTCAAACCCACACTGTCATCTGCAAGTCTGTTGTCTAAACGTTTTTAAAAGCAAAAAGATAAATAAATCTCCACTGTGAAATATTCAGTTACCCGTCACATTTTGCATTTGACAGTGTGTATCTACTAAATTATTTTTGATTATATGATGACAAATGAAAACAAAAAAAACTATTATGACGTGTAAATGTATGTGTATTTTTCCATTTTTGTATAAGCCATATGACCTTTTTTATTTGTTGAATATAGAAATAGTTTTACCATGTCTTCACTATTCAATGTTAATCCAGTGTTAATAATTGTGAAATGATTAATTCATATTTTCTCTGTTTTAAATATCTCTCCAGGTAATTCCAGGTCTTACCAGCAGTGGATGCACACTGTTAAGGTATTGAGAGTGTTCTGCACATCCTACCCTAAATGCTATTACCTATGACTTTTTTAATCATTTGATTCCTGAGTTGTATTTAATTGAAAATGTGATTGACGCGGCTCAGTGTTTGAGGTCCCGATGTTGCTTTTGGAGTTGGGGGGTGGGTTGGCGGTGTCTGTGTAAACGTACAGATCCGGCGTGAGCGCAGTTTGGTGTGTGAAGCGGCGCGTGCAGCAGGACAGTAGAGACTGAATTGATTTGACGTGACAAGACGTCCTCCGACATGACATGTTGA
>KV751319.1:4628404-4695104 GCA_001698575.1 Mola mola
CTCTCTCCCTTCTTCTTCTTCATCTCCTGTCTCTCTTCTCTCCTTTCTGTCCACCATCTATCGCTCCTTCTCTCTCTTTCCTCTTCTCATCTCTGTCACACACACCCCCTCTCTCCCCCCTCTCTCTTTCTGCATGCCGTCAGCTAAGGCTGAATTAGTTCTCTAGAGTGCTCTTCAAAGGTTTGTTAAAGTTCACATTTCCTGACTGACAGGGATCTATAAGAGGGGCCTTCACCTCAGCCCCTCTCCTCGTCTCCCTCTGCCGACTTCTTAAACGCCGTCTGCCATTTACTCTGTTTAGCCGTTTAGCCGAGGCTTTGTGCACACACTTGAAGACCAAACAGACAAAAAGAGTGAGACGCCAAGTGAGACATGCAGAAAAGAAGACACACAGAGATAGATTCGGTGTCATAATGTCAGTCTGCCGAACTCAAAGTAAAAATCAATCACGCATGGTCCCTTCCATCCTTCTAAGGCTGTATCTAAATAAAAACCTCCTGAATGCCATGAATCATGTAGTTTGTCATGGCTCAGTGATGTGATACTTTATCTAGTGTCACTGTTTACCATTTACAACTGCAGGAGGAGATCTGGTTATGTTTTTGATTTTAAACCTTCATCCTCAATGAATACTCTAATGTAGGCAATATTAAAGAAAAAAATATATCACATTATTTATTGCGTGTTTTATAGTCTGACAAATAAAACATAAATAATCTGATTGAGGAGATTTCTCATGATATGACACTTTTTGACGTCCCCTTTGTGTATGTATTTTAATAATAAATTTGAAAAGTGAAATGTTTAATGTTTTTGTGTTAGTGTTGTCATGATACTAAGTATCATGACAACACTAAGTATTGAAAAATATCCATATGCAGCACCATGTTTAATTAACACAGGGACAAATCGACACAACACTGAGGGCATTAAATTTAAGATCGTATTAAGAATAAATGTAACATTGCTTGTGTATTGTACATTAAGCACAAAAGTAATAATTTGCCTCAGGAGTACTTGGAGCTATTGTATGCAGATAATACAAATGTCTTTGTTTCAACTAGGTATTGGAGAGAAAAGGGAAATAAATAGCTACTACTGGGTAGCAATACTGTGAAATATATAATAATGTCGTATTGATATTGTTTCAAATATTCAGTATCAATGTTTATCAATATTTCCATATTTTTTCGTACTTTGCATATATATACAGTTTATATGTGATATGTATTGTATGTGTGTTTAAACTCACTCAAAATGCCTCCAAATGACTGACTGTTACCTTTATGTGTGTGCCAGAGAGGAGGAGCGCTCATCAACACAGCTGTGACAAAGGTATGCTCACTGTTTTTTTCAATATGTACAAAACTTAAAACAACCTGTTCCTTGAAAAACTCACCCAAATAGACCACAGGTGAAATTTTGTTAGTAATTTCATGAGAACAAATTGGTCTGCATTAATATACAACAAGTCCAAAAAGGGAGGAGGGGAGCATTGTTCCCTTGATCGCGTTTGATGACTGGTACCATCTTGTTGCGTCCTGTACATTTGGTGGTCAGGATGCCCTTTTATGAGATCGCCTACTGTTAGTGTGGGAGGATCTCTTATCCAGCCTTTTGTCTCAGTGTTTTTTTTGCCACAAGGATCAAAGCATTTCTTGATGTTACATGAAACCACATCAGAATGTTAATGCAGCGTGTTAGGGTAAGTAATCTGTGTGTGTGTGTGTGTGTGTGTGTGTGTGCACGCTCGTGCGTTTCCTAGGCCAAGAGTCATGCCAAGAGGGGCATCCGGGACATTAAGGGCAGACTTAAAGCGAGGGTGAGCAGCATGTACCTTCACTCCTCTCTGATTGACATGCACACACTCGTAGCAGCATCCATACACCCCACGCCCCAACCACCACCACCATAGAAACAGACAGGAAGGCTGCTTTACATGGAGAGTGTGATTCTGCCGCAGCGGCCTTTAATGAAAGTTGAAGCCTGCTTAGCGCTTTGTTCAGGGCTGTACATTTTTAACCAACGCCCCTCTGGCTATGGCCTGTCATGTCATCCGAGCCACGGCCCCTCTTTCTCTTTTATTGTCTGCATATTTCATCAGTGAGCCTGTGATTTCCTCAAAGCTAATGTAATGAGGTGTATGTTTCCATAAGCCTGATGGATTTGATAAGGCAATAGCAGTTTGATCTGTCAGTGTGAAACTGGGGAGAGGGGGCAATGATGATGAACAAGAGGAACACGCAGCGTTATGACGCGTGTATGCGCACACACAGTAGACACACTTGAGTTGAGCTGTTGAGATCTATTTATATATAGGATTGAACAGATTTCTCGTGTGAATAAATTGACAATGAATTGATTCAAGCTTCTCAGGACCACTCCTAATCTGCATGTATGTCACTGCCAGCTACAGAGCAGGACTTGAGTGCACACACAGATAAATAAAACTCATCAGACGGGCTTACCTTGAATATAATTATTGAAACATGTTGTACAATAAAACCCATGATATTCTGTGTATCCTCTATTATCTCAATCATGCATCAGTTGGTCTCCATTTTCAGCTTTAAATGCAATATCAGGGGACCCAAACCCAGGATTAAAATCTTTAATTAGTAAAAAGCTTCTGCGATTTTCTAAAACACGCCGGTGCTGTAGTTTTTAGCAAATAATACTCACACACATTTTGGGGCAGAGTACATACATGATACAGATTATATACATGAACATATGTGTGACTGACTCAATACAATGAAGGAATATGTCACCAAAATGCAGAGATGTGCATCATTGATGAAGAACACATTTAAAACAGGTTAAATCAGGTTTAAATGGACAATATTTGTTAGTAGAATCAATTATTAAACAAATGATTTTTTTGTTTGGGTTTGTTAGCAGTAGGCGGAATAAATGCATACTTTAAAAAAAATCAACAAATAGCCTTATTATTTCATCAAAAATGGATTACCTTAACTGAAATAGTAATATATTTGACTCTTTTAGATAATCTAAAATACACATTTTAGTCGACTTTGATCAACCTGTAACAGAAATTATTTAAGATTTATGTGCATCACTTTTCTCTCAGGAAGAAGAGGAGGAGGGGAGGTTGGTCTGCGTGGGGTCTCCGACCAGCACCAAGAGCCTGTCTCCAAGGAGACTGCAGAAGATGAGGCGGGTATGACACGCGCACACGCAGGTGCACATCAATAAACGACATAACTCCATGTACACCGACTGATCATACATGAGCTCAGTTTTCACTTGGCTTGCATGAATGCATTCTTTCACATCAGTTCTCTTTCTGTCCACTTTCAATTTCTTCTTCTCCATCCCAAATCTTTCTCCTGTCCTTTTATTTCTACGCCCTTCCCCCCGTCTCTTTCGCAAAAAAGCTCTTGGATGCACCGTTGTTTGTCACGTTGCCGAATGTAATGATAAGCATTTTTGTTTCTTTCAACACGCTCATGTTGTACATTCAGTATTTTTCTGAACAGCACGGACAGTAAGTAAGAAGCAACTCATCTGCTGGTCAGCATTTCTTCTAAAGAATTTGCTTGTGCACCATAAGTGGATAGCACATTTCCCCCCTTTCTTTGTTGCGTGCGGAGCTGGCATATATATATATGTGTGTGTGTGTGTGTGTGTGTGTTTGTGTGTACGTGGAAGCTGCCCCACAAAACACACGCGTATCGAAACCTTTATCAAGAGAGACATGTTAGAAAATTATAAGATGCCAAAATGCAGTGTAATTGAAAAGGTAAATGAATATTTGTTAGTGTAGGAAATTTAGTTTCATGTCAGTATAATCCTATACTTCTGTACAGTATTAAACACTTCATACCTCTCTGCTCACAGCTGGGGCTTTTTCACTTTTTACTGTTGGAAAACGGCAAGTGGACTCGTAATTCTGTCCTCAGATACACACAAAAACGTAGTAAATAAATAAAATAAAACTGCCTGCAATGCACACACTGACATTTTGGTCACAGTCATGTAAGAGTGTGATTAGGAAGGGTTGTGCTGTCTCTAATTAGCGTTGTGTTTCCTGTGTGTGATGAGGCTGGAAAGTCTTAGCTCAGAGGAAGGTGTGATGGCCAGGGAGAGGAGAGGAACGGCAATTAGGGCTTTTCTAAAGGCCTCCTCGGACCCCGCACCCCCATTGCACATACACACAAAGACGAGGCCAATCCGACACACACACCGTTAACATGCAGTTGCTGTGCACGCTCACACTATATTCAGGAAATACACATGCTCACACCCCTGTCCCTGCCATTAAGGCCTGCTCATTGCCACAGTAACGGGTCCCTGGAGACCACTAGAAGAGAGACACACAAGATAGCACGTCCCACAGCGCCGGTTTGTATGTGTTTGTGTTTATAGTCCACGATGCTCTTTCCATTCTTTCCACATTTCTTTCTTAACTTGACTTACGGTTCATAACCCAGAATATAACTGTATAACCCAGACCCCTACACATTAAAGACACATGACCCAGGGGGAGAGTGCAGTTTGACATCCAGAGATTTCTTTTCTTTGTCACAAGAAACTTAGGCTGAAAACTGAAGAAGCATGAAAGGTTTGATAATTCATGACCTGTCAGTCTAGAGTAACCCCTGAAAGATTAAAATTCTTCTGAGCATTTTAGATGGAAATTATTAGAGGTGGGTTTATGATAGTGATATTAGCTCATAAAGAAGCTGAGAAAGATCTAATACTTACAAAAATCAGTGTGCAGTTCAGTAATGATGTTTTTCTGCTTATGAAATATGAGAGTCATTAGTCAAGTATATACTAAAATTAAGACTTTTGCAGTATACCATCTTTCTCTCAATGTTTCCTGTTTTGAGATTTCCTGCTATGAAATCTTGATACTGGGCTCTGCCCACAGTTATCTTGACCAGGTGTTCCATGCATGAGAAATTGCTCTCTGTGGGAATAACCTGTTTAAATAGAGGTTAAGATAAAAAACATTGAAAATAATATTGTTATCCTCATACCTCCCAGTGTTTGCCCACCTTATAGCGGTACCTTGACCTACTCTACTCTGCAGTGCTATTTCTGTGTCAAACTGTGATCCTGATTTAGTCCCTACAATCTCAAAAATGTCAACAGTCTTTCATTTTCAATCCTAACATAAAATATTTTCCAGAAATTTAATTTTAAAAAAATTTACTTTTAGAAAAACTTAAAGTGGACCCCATAGATAAATGCCTGCAATCGAACGCAATGGTACTTCTTATTGAACAATGTTTGTCAATATAAGTTAGAGCAAACTTTCACTCTATTTACAATAAATATTATATAAATATATTTATTCAGTTTTATGACTTTCTACCACATACAAAAAACTGTCCTTATCTACAGTATGTATACTCTGATACCTACTGCTTGTGTCCTGTCCACCTCAAGTGTCCAACAAAGGCTAATTCACCTGCTGAATAAATCCAGAAACATGTTGTCTTCCGTTTCTTCAAAAAGGAGATCTGATTAAAAACATTCCGTTCCTCCTGTATGAAAGGAAACGCCTGGTTCAGTTTTATCATTCAGTGTTTTGTTCTTTTTTCCTTTTTCCCCTGCACACTCCTCTATCTGTGTCCTTGAAAATGAAATGGATGATCCAGGAGTAGCTCCTTTAATTAAACATAACAAAAATAATCTGTTAGGAAATTCATCTTCTATTTGATCAGCCAACACATGCACCAAAGTGAAAAATGCTACTGTCATTTGCACACAAATTCCAGCCGTAGCTAGCGATGTGGGTAGTTTGTTGTGTTTGGTGAGCCTGTTGATGAAGAATGTGGGAGTAATCCTTTCTTTTGACAAATGCAAGACCGACTTGGACTGCTGACTTCTTGTCTGATATAAGAAACAACAGCCATTGTTCTGGTTCCAGTATGGTTTTGTGCGTGAGCGACACAATGCTTTTTGAGATTCTGTTTAAGATTTTGTATCGTGCGTGTGTTTTATGTGGTACTTCACTGTATGTGCTGCATATGCAAAGGGAAAATGTGTGTGAACCGTGTGGACACGAGCATGCATTGGGAGCACTATGTACAAAAACACACGTGCAGTTTCAGCAGTTTGCCTCAGGTTGGAGACTACACAGTGACAGCTGTTAAGAGAGGAGAGCAGAGCTGGGGTTGGGATGCTGTTATGGACAATGACAGCCAGCATGCTCGCGGCCGGGCTCAGCCCTGGGCTCTGGCTTCTTCACCTGGTGAGGCAGGAGAGACACGCTCTCAAGTATACACGTATACTTGAGCGTGAGCAGGGGTGCAGGTGTTTGTAGGCTCCATCAGTGGGAGACAGCTTATGTATTCATGGCCAGTGGACACATATGTACACTGAACACGTGATTTAAAGCATCTGCGTTATGGGGATGAGTTTGTAAGTTTGGAATTTCACCGTGCAAGACGTTAATTGTCCCAAGCATGCTTTTAAGTTTTATATAGATACTGTGTGTCCTTCATGGTGTGTGAATAAGAATAATATAAACAATATGCAAAGGAAATACTTTCTGGGTATACTGAATAATTAGTAATACTTCAAGTAATTAAGTCAAGTAAGTCAATTTTTATTTGTATTGTGCCAATACACAGTACTTTACATACAGAGCTGGTCTAGGTCATACTCTATAATTATTATTCTCAAGACATATTTGTGTGCTGTAGAACATAGACCATACAGTACATGTGTGTCATAATGCAGAATAATGGAATTATCTCATGCCCTTTACATTCAGATTCAGAAGATTAATATTGCAGATAAATATTTTTAGATGAGTGATGCATGACAATGAACTTTAAGAACAGCAGGTCTGGCTGTGGGTATGTGTGTGTCAGTGTGTGTGTCTTTACGTGGTTATTTGTATGCGTCTCCAGCTTTACCTCTCTTCAGGGACCCAACCGGTTTCCTCGCTGAACCCAAAGTGCCATCTCCTGGCACCTACTGGGTACTGCACTGCACCAGAAAGACACCTGGTGATTTTAGTGGATGAGTTTAGTTTAGTGTAGAAGAATGAGCATAATGCACATTTTCCTTCTTTTATATGGCTACTCTTTTAAGCATAAGGGAAGTAGGCTTTCAACAACAGCCAGTTGGACAGACAAGTAGTGGATCTTGCCTCAAACACAGCATTATTTTTTCTTTTCCCCCTTTCGAGTGAGCAGACACACACTTGGCTGTACTTCTGCAAAGGCTCTGCCTCTCCCCAAGGTTTGTTTGCATTTTACCGGCATCTCTTTACATACACTGCCAAGCTGTGAGATCAGTGCCCACTCAGAAACACCATATGAAATGTATAATGTAAGACTGGCTATTAAAATCTACTAGCAATTTGCCCCATCACAGAGAGGCGTAGCTGCTCTGCTTAACCAGTCATGCAAGGACGAAAGGGAACACAAGGGGAAAGTTTTGTTTCTCCAAATCCAACTACTAAAATGAATGTTGATGACTATTTTCCCCCAATAACCACAGAAATGAAATGTAATTTGTTATATTAAATTTGAAGACATTTTGTTAAGGCTCACCAGATATATTTCATACTTGTTTATTGCATTAAGAAACCAAGAGTACACACGGTGGAATTAAAGGATATAGTGAGTGATGTTTATAGTTTTAGCTCATGAGCCGTGACTGTAAAAGCTTGCCAGCAATGCTAAAAGCGAGTGTGTGTGTGTTGCTATTTAGGTAATTAATTTAGTTTTTTACATCTATAGCTAGATAGTTGGGATTTTGGCTTAAATTGAAGTTACGACATATTATTTTATCAGAGAACCTCAGATATCAAATGGGAGGATTTTTTGTTTTTCAAAATATTAAGCCAAGCTGTATTTATCCATGACTCTGCCATTTCTCGTCCTGACTCCTTTGCTTCCTGCCTTCTGGTCTCACTTGTGACACCATTAGAGGAGAGGAAGGCAGACGGCAGACAGGCAGGCAGATACGGTGACATCTGTCACTGACAGCAGATTGACGCAGGGAGGAAATGGGAGACCGAAAAGGCGTGGAGAGAGAACTACTTTTCATTTTCACCTTTCAGCTTCCCATTAGGTGACAGCAAGAAGCTAATGAAGGAGCAGTATAATAATCTGTTGCTCTGCTGTTTTGTGCCTTTGCGCTGTCCTGTCAGGCCTGAAGAGGTACAGGATGGTGGCAGAGCTGTCACAGAGATCTGTTTGCAATGGTTGACAATTTCTCATTGCGAATGTCTGAATTTCAGCAGTCTTTTCATATTTTGGTTGATTTTCTTTTTTTCTTCTTTACGTCGACCCACATCTAATTTTAGAACTCAGACTTCACTGCAGTTGTTGATTGTGGCAGCTTTTGATGATTACGTTCATGTACCTGACAAAAATCATATTTTACTGTATATTTAACTTTACCAGTGAAGGCAATGCAATACGAAAGACATTTAAAAGAAAATAAAAAAGGCAATTCAAACAAACTGCTCTCCTGCACCAGATTTAGCACCTCTATTGTATATTGCTCTGTTCTTGTAAATAGTTTCTTCTTAACTGTTGCACTAAAGGGTCACAGTGAAGAGAGGGAATGACAAATTGATAAAGCCATGAAGTGAGGTACCATCCATTTACGGCTCCCTGTGGAACTTCCTCTCATATACGGCACCAGAGCTGTAACAGAGATCAGAGGGCCTGGCTCTCTGACCTGTGTCTGGTTGTGTTTTGGTTCACCTTGCTTTAATAAACACCTACATGCAGAGAGGCCCTGCTTCCCTAAATGTAGCCCTTTTTGCACAAATGCTCTGCCCATATAGCTGTGTGAGCAGCACAGCACATGTGTTTGTAGTGTTTGCGTGTAGCTGTTTCTGTCCGAAGCGCTCTCCTCCCAAAGCGTCTCGCAGGTGCATCTCTGCTCCGTCGGCCCGCTCTGGTTGGCTGGCATGTCTGCCCGGCCACAGATTTACTGCCCTGACACAGGAATCCATTAAAGGCTGTTTAGGGATCCCAGGCCTGAGCCCCTCTGAAATCTCTTTCATTATAGCTCCAAGCTACCATGGAAGGAGAGAGGCTCGGCCAATCAGCAGGGCCACCACATGTGTTTGTGTTTAGCGCAATGCTGAGAGGCTTAAGTGGCTACTGCACACATCTCTTCCACTGACTTTTATGGAGAAAATGGCACTTTAACTCTCTGTGTTTTTTTTCCTTTCGTAATAGGGTGCGTATGTGACTGAGTGTGTGTATATGTGAGCGTGTTTTCTGGCCAAACACGAGTCCTAAATGAGGCCAGGCCAGCCACACTTCACATTCCGCCTGTCTGGCTGGCACTTTGTCAGCTAATCAAGACCAGCTTGGTTCACCATTCCAATACAGATACCCCCTCCTCTTCCCAGTTCCCATCATTCTTTTGGACTTTGGGGAAACTTTCCTCACCTCTCAATATTTCCTTCCTTCCATTTTTCATTAATTCCCTTCCGCCCTCATTCTCTTGGTCCTGTGATTAATTTCTTATGCCTTTAACTGTTTGTTACTTTTCTTCACCTTTGTGCCAAAAAGTGCAAAACAAGCACGGAAACAAATTTACCACTCACTTTTATGTCTCCAGAGAACCTCCTTCTCGTTGCTGGGCTTTGATAACGTGGCTAATGTGAGTTTATAAAGATGAATACATAGAAATCGGAGCAAAGGGGAAACATTTCAGCACCCCCCCAAATATCCACACAAACTAATTGTTAGCTGTGTAACATACCCTTTGGGTGCTTGTGTGTGAGGAAAACCAATGGACAGTTTTGCCAAAGAATGTGAAAATCACTATGCAACAAGGTAGATGTGCAAAACTCAGAGTGTAAATGAGAAAGTGAGATGGTGTTAACATCAGTGAACACACACATGCAGTGAGAGAGGAACATGTGCGTCGTAGTGGAAGGCATGTTAATAAGTGGCCTGGGGCAGATTTGGGCTCCCATGGGGAGAGTCCTGCCCTACTCTGTGAAGCTTCTGTCTCTTCTTTAACCTGCCCATTAAATATGGTACACAGGTGGCTTATTAAACCCAGTGTGTCAGACAGCGATACCGTACACTGATCATTCAGCACTCTGCTACAACTAATGCAATCACAAGCACTGGTGTGCATAATGAAAATGATTAATGTTCTCAGACCTGTCTTACCTCACAGTGCATAAGTAGCTCGCTGGTGAGTTTGATCAAATACTGCATGGGAGTTTAAAGATTTTTATCCCTAGACCCACTTTTGACAAATTTAGTCTCAACTTTTAAGAGTTCAGACTCATTAAAACAAGCTGGTACTAGTGTCTTATTGGGGACCCACCAGACAGAAACATGCATTGTTCCTGCTGTACCACATCAGCTTTCTGTGTTTTCATTAACAGCACAACTTCAACAAGTCCCCCATGAGCATAGGCCCTCGAGATCTGGGCTACGGGCTCGATGAGGATGAGCTGGACAGAGTGAGCAAGTACGTATTCATATACGATCTGTTTGCTCACATTTCTTCAATGAATGGGTCTTCATTTTGTTTCACCTTTGCATGTCATATGTTGAGATATGAGAACCTATGCTGACTGACATTTTAATTTTTAATAAAACAAAGTTTAAGGCTCATATTAGTAGATGGGGTTAAATCAATGTTTTACTCATGGTTATACTGCCCCCAAGAGGACATATTTTGTAAGAGCAGAGTGTCAGTTACAGTGACAGTTTCTGTGTCTACTTCTTTCTTCTCACACTGACATTATTGGCTTGTTCTCACTGACATTCAAAGCTGTCTTGTGAAACGGGTCGTGTTGTTCAACCCTCTCCAGGATCTCTTCAGAGGACAGCGGGGATGTCCATTCGTACATGGAGGACAGCGACGATTCCTACTCTCTGGACCTCGACATCAACTCCTCCCGCTCAGGCCAGATGAACCTGCTGGAGGAAATCCTGGACTCTCTGACCACGTCGGTGGTGGAGGAGGGCAAACTCAGTGCCGCCAAGAGCTTGGACTTCTTCAGGTCCATGGAAGACTTGGACTACAAGGTCCCGGTATGCAAGGAGCACTGGAGGAAGGCCTGCTATACAACATAAAAGATACATTACCGGATTAATAATGGACAGTCATCAAATCGGCATTGTCACTGTGTGTTATTTTGAAATATCCACAAAAATGGTGTCCTTTTAAATTAATTAATTTCACCTTACATTTACATTTTACTTTTACAGTAGCTCTACTATTGTGTTAGCTCCTTTAGTCCCAGGCCTAAAGCTGTGTTCTCTTTAGTGGACTTACCATTTGTCTGCCTCTCAAAGTCTCTTGTTATTTTCAGGATGAGTAGAGGTGTTAAAAGCAGAACTCAAATTATGGCTATTTGTCTTGAAATCCTTTTCGCTAGAATGCATTGGATTAAAAATATTAAGCCAAGTATTAATTGAGCCAATTAATCAATGAAATCTGAACCTACAATGGCCTCATAATCAAAATTTGGTTCCTTAGAGTACCTTTTAATCACATTTATAAGTCAGAACATGTTACCTTTGTGAATGTGAATTTTAGGTCCATTTTTAGTTAGCTCTGTACTGACTTTTCCCACCTGAGGTATATAGAATGAGCCAAACTTAAATGTTCCTTGAATTGCCATAGCAGTGCACATGTTGGATTTAAAGACCAACATGTGAGCCCACTTGGCTTGTAAGGTTCAGGCCCCTTGATACCGTGACATATTTCGCTCTCACTCAAACAGTGTGCAAGCAAACTGCGTGCTTAATGGCACTTTCTCGTTTCCTCTGATTCAGAAGGAGTCCACGACTTCCAACCGATCCAAACCTGCAGACGAGTCTGGCAGTGGCGGGGGCAGAGATCCAAGCAACTGGAACATGGGCCAAGACGACTGCGCGGTCCACGGGAAACACCTTCCCCCCTCCCCACGCAGGCAGCCCAACCAGAGCAGCCCGAAGGCATCGAAGCAAACAGCCACAGCTTCTACGGCCGCTGTCGTCTCTAAGTCACATCCCCATCAACCCAACTCTGACCGTCAGCCTCTACTTCCTGGGCGAAAACCAACAGACCGCTACTCCTACTCACCCCTGCTGTCCTATAGAGTCACACCTTCAGCGCCTTCCCCTACGTTCTCTCACACCCGCGGTTCTCCAGCAAATTATTCTCATGTGCCAGCCGGTCGGTCTCAGACCATCTCGGACCCACAAGCCAGCACAGAGCCTCATGCCCAGAGCCAGACTGCCTCCACCAGCATTCTGAGGAGGAGGGGGCTGTCTAAGGAGACGCTGAAGCATTATCAGGAAAAGGCCCTCCAGAAGCAGGGCAACAGGGGCCACCAGGAGGGCCAGAACAGCCCGTCGAGGAACAAGCAGTCAGCTATGCATGTCCCATGGGAAAAAGAAGTGTCCAAGGAGGGACACCTGGGGTTCGGCCTGTGTCTGGGACAGACCACAGGCTCAGGGGAGGGCGTTGCACAGGACCAAGGCCTCCTCAAGGAGATTGAGTCCATGTGCTGCATTGGCTCGGTCCTCAACACCAGCCTGCAGCTCTCACAGGTTCACTGCAACAACAGTCACACCCAGGTCCAGGGACAAGCCACAGACGAATCATAGGCATGTCGAAGACTCTGCTGTAAAGTACCACCGGTTCTACTGAAATATATTCACCATCACAATTACTCTCAGAGACATTAATCGATCGTGTTTTCAGGCTTTTACACCCAGCTATCAGGAAAAAAAGCTATTCTGAACAAATATGACGTCATACCGAGAGCCAGGAAAACAGGAAAAGGTGATACAGAGCACTTAATAACATATAGGCCTAAACCTTTTAACAAGTAATCTGCCCGTGGAAGAGGATTTTAGCCAAAAATTAAAACCTTTATTTAACAATTTTTCCTAAAATAAATGTCTGTAGGTGATGTGATGTATTACCAAAAAAATTCAGAAAAAGTCCCTTTAAATGAATTGATTTGCCATGAAAACAGGTTACAGTCATCTTTCTAAAGTTATTTCACTTCCAATGTAAGAATGAATTGGTTAAAATGACAAAATGAAGACATGTTTCCTTTTACACGCTACAAGATTCTAGGAAATTACAACTTTTATAATTCGATTACAAACAGGAACGAGGTCTTTACAGTGTGTTTACTGCTCGTCATAGTTTGTCGTCACTGGAATTTACAGACAACACCTACTTTACTCCGTCATGTTTTTCATTTTGTAACATATTCACAATGCAAAACCAGAACAAGACCCGCAAATGAGTCAGTCATGGAGGAATTTCCTGAACTATTTCAGGATTAAGAAGGGACGATGACTCCTCAGCACATCATTCAGATAGTCATTTACTCACCGTGGTCCAAACATTTCACAGAATCAAATGAAATTTGCACTTGTCGATTAACAAACTGTACTCAACCTTGACCACCAGGTTCTAAAATCATTTGAGCAAGAACAACAGCATGTCCATGTCCAACATGCAAGTCCACTCGGGCCTTTGAAACATCATTTTACACTGTATAATTAAAAGTGTTTTCTTTGTAATTGCTATGCCTTAAATGGACATGTAATTTGTTTGTTCTGACCAAGAGATACCACAGCAGGTACAGCCAGATGCAACAGTTAATAGTTCCTAAGCGGCACTGTATTCTTCTGGATTAATAGAATATTTAATATGTATATGATGTGCATTAAGCTGCTGTTTTCATTGCACTCCAGATGATGAGATGTAGAAGCTGTCTCAGGACTCTCGAGGTCTCTGTTAAGAAAAGCAAAGGCTAAATGTGGATCATTTCTAATTGCCAGTATCAATGCTCCACATCCTCTCCTTCATCATCTACTCATGTTGTCATCTTTTTTTCCCTGCAGCACATCAAACTTATGATGTCAGCCTTAACGACGGTGGCCATTTGTTGCAGAGAGGATTGGAGTGGAAGTGAGAGAGGTGAACTTGAAAGCATCAGGCTTGTAATCCTTCTCAAATCCTATAAATCAACACAGCTCTCGCTGAGTTCAGATCCACGCCCATTTATGGGAGCTGTCCTTAAAATACTGCATTTTCAGCTACAGATTACCTCTTTGGATAAATGCATTCTTGGTTGGACTTATCACATAAGTCTGTCTGTCTCTGTCTGAATGAAATTACTGTCCTCAAGGTTCGAGTCGCACTCTGTACTGTAACGCAGTGCGTGATGATTGTACTGTAAATTAAGCAATACGGTTCTCCTCAGAGAGAAGCTGCATGGATGTAATGTGTACAGACAAAAGAAAGGAGTATTTCTACAACAGACTCTTCTGTAGAGAGACGTGCCTGCGTCCAGAAATTGTGGGTTCCCATCGTTCTCTGCGCCTTCACAAAACCCAGAGAAAAGAAGAAAGCGTTTTCATACATTTGTGTAAGGATTATTACATTTATGGTTTGTTGTTCTGATGATTTATGCCAGACGCCAGCCGGTGTGGCATCTTAATAGCAGCTATTTCTCCGCTTGTTGAGTGCTGCTCTGCTTTAACGATTTGCTCATAAAGTCTTTGGCGTGCTTCTCAAAGCCCAGGAATTGGTCTGAGAAATTACAAAAAGGAGAAAAAAAACATTTCTGGACTGGCCTTTTGTTAACACCTAAAGAAATATATTTACTATGCAAACATTTAAGATTTTTTTTTTTTTTTTTAAAAAAAGGCCAGTTTTGTTCAGCAGTAATATAATGTGTGAACACCAATGGAAAATAACCACAATCAGGCAAGTTTTGTGTGCCTCGTGTGTCCTAACATAGATCAGTCTGTTGAAGTGCGTGTGAGCTGAGGCGTGTCGATGGGTGTTCGTGGTAGGATGGTGTGTATGCCTTAAACAGTGAGAGGACCACTCAGTGTGACCAGAACAAGGTACAGAGTTCTGAAAAGGACGTATGCAATTGGTTTCAGACCCCCTTAAACCACAGTCAGGAACATTTTGGTATTGATATGATAAACGGACATGAAAACTTGTTTTGGTCCGTAGAAACTGACCTGAAATGAACTTGCGTATGTTGCTTTTACAGCCATCCTGCTTCAGAGTTTCAGCTTGGCTCCAGCTGGAGTTACTCAGTGTTGTTCTTTGCTGTGGTGGATTGACAGGAATCACCCTGTATTTAAGAGATCACTGCACTCCTCTGTGTTATTTAGCTTTTTGTAAAGTAGGTACTTTATTTATTTGTACTGATAGGTGATTACTTGTATGTTTTGGGTTTTTTTTCTCAAGAAATAAAAAAACTCATCGTAAGGTAACTATAATTAAAAAAAAAAATTGTCTCCTACAGGAGTTGTTTTCTTATTGCTGAAAAATTATTTTCCACTGAGCAGACATGTATTTTTGCTTGCTTGAGTTTATTTTACATGGATAGTATATGATTGGTGTTGTATGTTATAGAACAATGACACCTAAATATTTGAATGTTTTAGATTTTATTTTTGGATATGAAAACATCAAGACTGAATATGAACAAGTGTCACGTGTAGCCCTTCATGTCCAGGAGCATCTGAAACCTTTTAATGGACATAATCAGAAACTGGTGCTTGCTTGCACATGGTAGAACACTTATTGTTGTGTCTGCATGCGTGTACCTGTATGTGTTGTCTACTCTGGTTTTCTTTAGTTTTACAGACTATTCTCTTAGTATTTATTATTATTTTCAGTATTAAGCGCTTCCATCAAATCAGAAACAATGGAAGTGTCGCTGGGATGTGCATGACATAGTCATTCTGCCTTGCACAGGGTAATTATAATTAATAATTATAACCATTTTTGAGGTTTGAGAGGTGGATATTGAGCAAACAGCTGCTGTTAAGGGTGACATGAAAAGCTTTAATATCTCTGGCCCAGTTTACACTAATGATGTGAAGAAATGATCAGGGGATTTTGCATTTCAACGTCTGCAGGCTTGTGATAACTTTGGATAGCTACCAACTGAGTGTAACATAATGAATATATTTGATGAGTAATATTGCCCTGAATTTACACATTTAAAGAAGTGACATGTAGCGGCTTCTACTGAGGTACGACCAAGTGAGAACACACGTTACCAGCAACATTAACATCATTTCCCCTCAGCCGCTCCTGGAGAAGGTCTTCAGTGTCAAGTTAGTTATTTTGGGGGTATTATCCTGCTGATTAACTCCTTGTTATGCAATTTTACAGGTTTTCTGCACGCTTGCATGTTCTCATTGCAGAAAAGAAAATAACTGTCTTAAACAAGGTCAAATCTAATGTGCTATTCATGAGTAAGCTGGTACAACTGCACAATGTATGCCGCTGTGAACTGAAAATAAATTATACTGGGTCATGCCTATGCAACCCTGGACTCTTCTCTCCTGTTCTGAGATGTTTTATTAACAGATAAAAACAATATGTGGATAGAAAATAAAGGATTTGTGTGCTCACCAGTGTTCGCAGAGGAGAATTCTGGTGATTGATACGCTTATTAATGCATTGCCTTATTGACTCTGCAAACAATGAAATAAACCTATCCAGTGTTCCTCACACAAAACCTACAATATGACACAATAAATTAATTTTAATTAATCAGCACATTTCTATACGTACAGATACCGACAAAGACAAGAATAAAATGCTGTTTAAAATCAACAAACAACATCACAGTAAGGACACTCAAAATGACTCCGCAGTCTATGAGCAGCTCCTCTTTCTAACGACACGAGTGGAAACTAAGAAACTATGACTTTAAAATGGACATTATTACGTTCATCTGAAGCATCCTGCAGGAATGTCCTCTGAAACTGGACAAAGAAATCAATATTGGCACAACACAACACACAAAGAATTACAAAGGCATTTTCCTGAAATACTCGTGAGCTGGAATTCACTATAATTTAAATATTGATGTTCTTATTTCACAAATGAAAAAAACACAACGATGCGACTTAGGAGAATTGTCTGAGCAGCCAGAGTCAATATTTTACATTGAGATTTTTAGACTCATTCTGGCTCACTTCCTGGAAACATGGCTCATGGCCGACACGATAATAAACGGGAACCTTCACTCAGGTGCTGGATGGTGACGCAGGGGGATGTGACACAATGACACAGAAATGGTGTCGCCAGACCGCATACACACCAGCTGTAAAGCTTGTGCATATGCAAGTAATTTTAAACTGAGGTGCTGAGGTAAGAACACACGGGCCGCAGATGGAATCCCGCCATCAGGTGTCTTTCCTGTGCCTCATATGAGTCTCTCCATGGGCGGCGGCTGGGTGATGCTCCACATCTCCACCCGCGATCCCTCCTTCTCCTGCCGACTGGGGCTGTAGGTACCGTGGGTGGCGCGACGATTTAGTGCCACAACCAGGCCAACGGTGGTGAGGATGAGGGCCAGCAGCAGGACGACGGACACCAGACTGATAGATGGCAAGAGGTCAGAGGTCACGCCCCCCGAGGTCAACTATGGGGAAGAAACAGAGAGGAGGAGCTTACTGGAAACAAATGCGATTGGCTTAAAGAAGCTTATTCCGTTTTTCTGTCACGCTGTTTCTCTCTCTCACACACACACGCAGTTCTTTGGTCCTCACTGCTTTGCGCTACACGAGGCGCTCGGCGCGCTCTGCCAGCGTGCTAATGGATGTGTTTCCCAGCTCAGCAGGTGGGTTGCGACCACCGAGCTCCTCCAGTTGCCGTGGACCGAAACCTCCCTCCGTCTGCCGCCTCTCTCGCAGTTTGGCTACGGCCACTGCCAGCCCCATCGTCACCACTATCGCCAAGCCAACTGGACACGGTGCCAGCACAGCAGCCACCCGTGAGCTGTGAGGAGCGCGCTCCGTCTGTGGAGGATCATTCACATTCGCCTGATGATCTCATTAGCACATAAACAACAAGCAGGAATAGCTTGCACAGACTCAGCCAATTGTTTTCAGGAGGACAAGCTGCTTTACATAAAGCTTCTGCTTCCGTTTTTATAAATTGTGAATCTTGCTGAGATTCATTTTAACTTACAGCCCCGTTGGCCCTTTGATCATCACACCACACACACACGCAGTTGCTCCACTACCAACAAACAACACAATTAAGCTGCATGCAAACGAAGGTGTGACCTCAAACCCAGCAAATCAAAGCTTCTGCTGAAGCCAGTGAGTGATTAACATTCATGAAACCAGCAGCTGATGCATTTACAACAGTGGTGTTGGATGGCAGGACGGCCGTGACGCTCCGAGTGGCTGCTGCAACAGCACATCACACTTATTCTTCTGTACCATCACTGAGCAGTCAACATGGAAACACAGCCATCCAAAATAATAACACTAACTAGCTGGCGCTCGACACTGCAGACACTTTTCTCTCTCTCTCTCTCTCTCTCTCGCTCTCTGCAGCTTCTTTGTCGACTCCTGGAAAGTGCTTACCTGTCACCGCCGCGCACTTGGCTGTCACAGCGAGCCAGAGCAGCCTGCAGCCAGGACCTGCCATCACTCACCGACTGCTACACACACACACACACACACGTAGATGTCTCGCTAACTAACCAGTCTCTAACGTACACAGGAAGGCCACCCTGACGCTTCTGTAGATCAGCTACACACACACAGGGATACAGCAGCAGTGCTTCCCAGCTGACAGCACCACCAACCCACTCTCTCTCTCTCTCTCTCTCTCTCTCTCTCTCTCTCTGTGTGTGTGTGAAGCAGACCGAACTTCGGTTAATGCCACCGTCTCCCTGCTGAAACTGCACTTCAGTGCCAGATGCTGTTTTTTTTGTTGTTGTCTTTTCCTTTTTTGTGCTGGCAAAGCACATTTCTCCCTCTGAGCTCGTCTCACTCTCACGGGATGACCACATGAGGCCCAACGCCCCTCTTCGCTAAAAAGAACTGCAGAAGGACTGCATGGCCGAAAGTATGTGGACGTCTGAACTTGGCCCGCCCACATTTGTTTGCGTCTCAATCAACACCGGTGTGGTGGTCGAGCAGACTTCACCACCACATTTTGGCTGCAGGCATTTGCTCCAATTCGCCAATAAAAACACTTGTTGAGGTCAGGGATCAAAAATTCAGAGAGCCCCGTCTCTATTAGAGGATAGATTTACAGTTTCTCAAGTCTGCCTTCAAACAAGCCAGGAGCCTGCATGAGCATGAGAAGAGGTGTTGCTGCTAGTAATCATTGCTTCTGCTCTGTGCCTGTCATTGAAAGAGGTCCTGAAGCTAATATCCTCCAGATTCAGTCATTTTCCGCAAATTTCCTGTCTTTATCTTAGTATGATCTGTGGCTCAACAGGGGAACACAATGGAGGGACATCATGTGTTTTGAATAGTAAAATCTTTGGCAACACAAACTTTTGCTTTCCTGAAATATCTTCCGACATAAAGCTTTAAGCACTGAGGTATCCAAATACGCTAAGCTCGTGCCTTCACCATGTAGTTGTGAGTACTGGTGCATCTCAAAAAATTACAATATTGTGATTATTTTTTATGATTTTGGAATTGAATACAAAAAAAAAGTTATTCATTCTTGTTTTTTACTTACTTTCCTGTTTTATTTTGAAGGTTTTTCCTGTTCTGTTCTGACCTTTTTCCTCCACATCATCATGTCTTTTTTTGCTCGTTGTGCCCTTGCCTGCCTTATGACCTGTGAGTTTGTCCATTAGTCTTAAAGTGGGCATCTGCATTCGGGTCCGGCCCTGCTCCTGGTGTTCCAGGCACAGAACACAACAGCGTCGATGAGTTCATGCTATTCTTGGTTCTTCTCACACTACATCTTGTTAAGAGAGATTAAGTGTGTGTTTCCTGTCACGGTAGCCACCTGACTCCAGCATATCTGTTCCTTCGCTCGCGCTGACACACAGGAATCAATGAAAGGCTCTGACCTGCGCTCAACTTTCAGCCGAAGATTACACAGAGGAGGACATGGAGGAAAGACAGCGGATAGCAAAGTAATGTGATGACGGAGGAGAACAGATAGGGCGGAAGAAAGACAAAAGCTGATGAGATGGTTGTTTTGTTTTTAATTTGACAACAACAAAGACAGAAATGAAGGAGAGACAGGAAAAACAGGAAGCAGCGGTCATACATGGATCACAAAGCAAGCAAAGAATGAAAGACCGACGACGACACGAGTCTTTGAGGAACAGGCAGGTGCACACTTGACCACAGCAGCGGCAGGTGTTAACAGGGACCGTTCGGGTCAGCCGCAGAGAGGAGGTGGGCTTTTTGTTGTTTGTTTTTTTTTTTTTGCCTTACTCAGGAAGGTTTAGAGACTTCTTTTTCCATACAGCGTTCAGTCAGCGAGTGCGCACGCCGCTCTGAATGCACGTCAAGAACGAAGCCAGACGCTCATCGTCTTCCAGCCCCCCTGGGTAGCTTTGTGACTACAGCTCTGTTTTTGATAGTTCCGTCATTCAGCCGTTTGGAGCTCCCAAAATCCCCTTCAGACAGCCTGACATCCTCGATGAGAGCCGTTAGAAATTACAGATTCACGACGTTCGTCTCTGTGACATGCTGTGCTTATCTGAGTGGGAGCGACCCTTCTTTTTGGACCAGAGCAACTGTCCACCAAGCTTAATCATAAAAACAAACATTCCCTGAGGTGAAAAACTGAATTTCTCTTCGTTAAACATTAATGAATGAAATAATTGCTAAGATGAATCAACACTCTTTAGTTGCAGCCTTAAACTGTGACGTCTGTCATCTATATCTTCCTGAACCGTTTCAGTGAAAACATGGGACGCGACTCTAGTGAATAAGGTGCTTCTAATGACCAAAGTCTGGTTGAAGGCACAGAAACAGCTCTGTGGTACGGTTAACCTGGCGTCAAAACTGTGCAAGTACCGGTCATCCTCATCTTTTATGTTCAATCAACCCAACCGCACAGTCTCCACACACAGACGTTCACATGTTAGCCCCCCCATTCTACTTCCGGCTCATCGTCCAGTCTGAGGATGAGGTAGGAGAGCAGCTGGAAGAGGTTCTGCCAGAGCAGCACGGCCACGTAAAAGTAAATGTCGCTTACGTCCATCTGGCACACGTCGCCGGCGTAGCTCATGTCGCACACGCACACAAACTTGTTGATGAGGTTGCGGCAGTAGCCCCCGTTCAGGCAGGGGTTGGACTTGCACTCGTCCACCTCCTGCTCACACCTGCAGACACAGAATCAAAGATAAACGTGTCTTTATATCACGTCCACGGGCAGGCAGGAGCCAATCAAGACCTCTACATGCAGATTCCCTCATTGTCTCTACTGGGGAATATTTTAATGAAAAATGCCATTGGTTCATATCTGGATTCTATAACCTGCCAACAGCACTTTCTCCAGAGTCCAAATTGACTGCATGGAAAGCAGATTTACGGCAGGCATTGACAGTGGAACGTTGGCGAAATGCATGTAAAGCAGCACAGACACAGACAGGAAATACATGTTTAAAATGGCTGCAATATAATTGGCCAATAAGAGTGTATATCACACCAGGAAATGCAAACTTGGTGAAATTGTTATTAACTATGCCGAATTATAAAGGAGTTTTAGGAAGAGCTTAGGAAGAGGTTGGAAAGAGATGGTTAAACCAGGTATTCCACAATGATTTATCTTATTTGTTGAGTGACTCTGGAATAGAGCGATGACGTTTGGATGGACTCTCACGGCCTTCTAACCGCCTACACATGTACAAATACAACTCTTGAGATCAAATGTGTGATATATGTGAGGGTTTAGAAATTGCCACAAGCTTGTAAACCTCACACAGAAAGCATTAATACATGCGTGCACATTCACGCATCTGCGTTAATTTGTAGTTTGTGTTTTGATATTTCTTGACATATAAGCCTATAAGCAGCCAGGAGGCATGACAACAATCACCAAATGACTCACACACTCTTTTTTTACTTTAACACGTTTTGTCTCTCTCCTACCGGTGTCCAGTGAAGCCAGGCGGACAGTCGCAGGACAGCTCTCGGTCGGTGCAGTTGCCGCCGTTGAAGCAGGTGTAGTTCTTGGTGTCATCGCCGCATACGGACACAAGCAGCTTGGGTCGCCTGATGGAAGACATGTCAAAGGCGTGGACACGCGGGTCACTTAAAGCTGCAGTGTTTGGGGGTGTTTGGCAGGTCATGTGCAGCCGAGCTTGACATCTTTACGTCTGCCGGAAGCAGAAGAGTCAGTCAGGAGCTGGGTTACTCAGCTTCCTGCGGCTCCCCTCGCAGGAGACACGGAGGCTCAGGAGGGGAACAGGATAATAAGATTTAAGACCTCTGGCAACTATTCACCCAAAGACGACAAATCATACAGGAATACCAAAAGCCAACTACTTCCTGTGGCCTCTGTAACTGCTTTTGCCTGAAGCACAGAAGCTCATGATATGTATCTGCTGGCAACTTGACATTCACCCTGCAATGGTTACAAAACGCCGTCTTTATTTTGTAAGTATGCGATTTTTGGAGGGTGAACTTTTAATTTCGATACCAGGGATCACTTTAAACTACAGCTGTCACTCATTCCAAACAAGACAGGACAAGTAATGTCACGTTGATATTAGCTTTGCTTGGCACTTTGTTGTATGTGCACGAACAGAAAAAAAATTGACGTTGCGTTTGAGAGACACATATCTAACAGGAGACAAATGGCAAGCACGCGAGAAAAGGGAATAAAATGAGCAACTTACACGTTTCGCACAACAATGTACCATGGAACCTCTTCGACGCGCTCGCTGGAGAGGAACGGAAAGAAAGGAAGACAAGCAAACGGGGTAGAAAGAGACACAAACAAAAAGGAGTCATTTTGATGAAAACTTTGCAGCGTAGATGTTCCCAGTAAAGGGAGATGTGCGGCTTGTCTTGTGTCTTGCTTAGCGAGACACTTGCAAAGGTTTTTTCCTTGCGCACCGAGGCAAAAATGCAAGAGGCTGTGTGTTTACAGGATAAATGGTTGGAGGCGTTCCCCTGCTGGTTCTCCAGGCAGACGGTAGATGACAGGGGAGAGAGACTGGTGCTGAACCACAGAGCCGTGTGTAGTGAGACACAGCAGCAGACTGAGGCCTTTTCTGGCTGACACTAGAATAGAAATGCAGCATCTGAAGCGTGCTCGCTGCAGGCCTGGTTGAAATGCTGAACAGAGGCAGAGTTGTGGAGACATTTACAGTGAAGGATTCCGTTTGTGTTGTTTCTGCCTTCCCTAGATTCTGCAATTTGTAGGCCTTTATTTTGTACTTCGTGTCTGCTAGCTAACTCTCTAAACTGCCCTCAGGAGAGCAGTCTTCTTCAGAGCATGAAATATTTACGTTGGGATTATTTCCTTCTCGGTTGGTGGTCTATATATTCCATAACCCTTCTGGAACTCGATCTGGTTTATTCTATTCTACTGTCCTGCTTTTCTGTTCATCCCAACGACACAAAGATGGATGACGAGTCTCCACTTACTCCCACTGTGCAAAACTGAAGCCAGAATATCTGCCATGTTGTGCTGGTGATCATTTAGGGTCTGTGCAGTAGTGACAGCTGAGCTTAGCTATCAACCATTATATTTTACCCTGCTTTTGTGGCATCAATTAAGTCATTCAAATCAAACTGATCATTGATGGTAGCAATTCATAATGAGGGTACCTTAATTAACATTATGTAATAATAATCACTTACTAACAGTCTTCATGTAAATTAGGGTACTTATTAAGTCATTTTTAACCATACCATCAATATTAATTAACACGTTACTGGCCATTCAATAACAGCTATATAATAACTGAAGCACTTTGACACAGCAAGCCATCTAACCCTAACTGTAATAAAGCATTTATTAGCTCAAATTAACTATTTATTAATGCACTTTGTGACCCTCATTGTAAAGTTGAAAACATGCATCCCTTAAATGACACTTAGAAATGTATGTATAGTATGGTTATAATTTTTTGAATAATGTATGAATTAGTATCTTAGTTAACATGAATACTGTTAGTAGATACTTATTACTGCATATGTAAATTAATGCAATCTGATGGTAAAGTGGACCCAAATCCCACCAGCATGATCAAAAATACCCAGAATGACAAAGAAAAGGCAAAACATCTTTGGGACATGTGTATTTGAGTTTTACTTTAACCTTTTAGCTCAGGCCGACCTGATCTGTACTGCAGCCGACCAGCAGAGGGCGACCAGGAGGCTTTGGCTTCACTTTTGAGGAGCGCTTGTGTCATCCATCTTATGATTTATACGGCAACAACCTCAACTTACCTGCAGAGGGGTCCGGTGTAGTTCTCAGGGCAGAGGCAGGCGTACCTGTCCGGCCCGTGCAGACACGTGCCTCCATTGGCACACAGGTGGTTTTCACACATATCCACCTGTTCATCGCAGTTCCCGCCGGCGAAGCCAAGGTCACAGGCACACTCGTATGTCAGCCCGTTCACGCTGCAGTTTCCGTGGACACAGGGACCGGAGGCGCAGGTGTCGGTGGAGAAGTCACAGCGTCTCCCGGCCCACCCCTCAGCACAGCTGCAGTTGTAGATGTTGAAGAGGTCCTGGCACTCTCCTCCGTTCAGACAGGGGTTGGGTTCACACACTGGGGCCCCCGTGCAGCCAACAAGCGGAGGACGTGGGGATGTCTGGATGAACTGCTCCTCCTGCAGACGTGGGAGGTTCACGTCTGAGGGGCTGAGGTAAGGCAGGGCGATGCCTCCCAGCTCCACCGTGCCCAGGCACCCAGCCAGGGACCACCCAGCATCAGGCGCCAGACCCCCTAAGAAGATGTCCACCCCTTGCCTGAGGAAATCCAGGTTACCTCCTTTGGTCCTGGACGTGCTGGCCTCCTCCACTTTTTCATCCAGCACCAGAGTCCACCGGGAGGTTTGAGCCCATGGCGTCCCCATGAACAGCTGCACAGTGTGCCACTCGCCATCACTGACACTGGTCCTGCTGTTGACACTGACTGTGGACACGACCTCCGCCTCCTCTCTGTCCTCTTCAGCCATGCTCTGAAGCTCCATGGAGAGGAAACCGTCCTGGACAGACAGCATGAGGAAGGCTGAGCCCTTCTCTGCGTGGAGAATAGCTACGTTACGCCTTCTCGTGCGCAGGTTTAGGGAAATATTGGTTAAATTGCGGGATATGTGGCCATTTCCTCGGTAGGTCAACACAGTGCTGTCATTCAGGAACGTTGCATTGGAGTAGCCTGGGAGATTAGAGAAAATATCCATGTGTATCATTAAAGTTCCTTTATCAATCCAAAGATTATTTAAACACAATACAAACCAGCATTTCCCTCTTTTATAAAACTACACTCCTGTACGCCAGCCAAATGAGGCAATTAATTGGAAAGCAGAGCAGGTATCCTCAGTCACTGAACATGGAGATGCTTACAGGACAGACGGATTAATCCCAACAAAAAGGATAAACTGGACACAGGCCAATCCTGCTTTACAGTGCACATGCACTATACTGCATGGACAGATTTAGGCTAGTATATAATGATGTTGTATGACGAGCTTAGTGGCAACCTAAGTCGGTCTTGAATCCACGGTGAGGTCAAACATTAGGTAAAGTACACAGTCTGTGAGGTAAACAACTATTTTTGGGTTTATAGGCTGTTGAAGAGAAGAGGAAAACAAACTTTACCACTTTTGAGAAAAGTGACCTCGCTGCAATGAGAAAATCACGATCACGTTAAATGCTGACAGAATGGAAACATTTTAAACCCTTAAACAAGAAAGTTACATGTTAACAGGTAATTATATGATTTTTTTGACTGACTCTAACTCTGACTCTAACTTAAAAAATGGTTCAAAATGAGCCATTTGGTGTTTTAAAGCCTAAATAATAGATTTGGAAAAACTCAACAACAATGTCTGTGTCCAGAAATCATGACCTATGTTGAAATGATTTTCTTTCTTTCTTTCTTTCTTTCTTTCTTTAACACCACTGCACAGAAAGAAACGTGCATGTACACATAAATGAGAATCACATGTGTATGACAGAGCTGTAACATTAACCTAGGTGATATGTAAAGAATAGAGTTCCTCTATGTACTGTAACTGCTCACCAGTTTGAGTGGAGTGGACCTTTAATTATCTGGCCTGTGCAGTGAAAGCCTTAAAACTTGCACCTGGATAAACAGTATATTTCGTTAAAACGACCTGAGAATCAAATCTGACTTGTCTCAGTTCAGCCGACAACAGTTGCAGTCTTGGAGGCGCTTACATTCATATCCCTGGTTCAGCATCCTGCACTCTGAGTCTGCGGGGCAAGGTGACAGCTCGCACCACCTGACCTCTTCACAGCGCCGCCCTGCTGTCTTGGGAGGGCAGGTGCAGGTGAAGTCATCCCACGTGGAGTAGCACATCCCACCGTGCAGACAAGGGTTTCTCTGAAAGTGACAAGTTGATGCACGGGCGTTAATAATACGTGTCCAGTTTTTTTTTGCACATTCCGGCTTTCACTGGCATGACTGAGGTCAAACTTTAAGCTGAATCTGTTAAAAACGTACCAAAGGGAAACACTTTAAACAAGCTTTTTACTCACGCTACAGGCGTTGTCTCCAGAGCATCCAGCAGTGACATTTTTCATGAGCTCTAGAGGGTAAGAGCTCACTGAGGAGTCCAACCCGAAGAACTGCAACCTCCTGTCATTGATCCTCAGGTCCTGGATACAGCCTTTAAAGTATCCGCCAAACACGGAGGTTGTCCTACTCTCCAGCAAACCTCCCACATGCACAGAGTCTCCTGCCTGCACACTGACCGTCCCGACTTCCACGTGACCCTGTTTCTGGGCCTCTACATACAGCGTCATGCGGCCCTCCTCCATCTCTAAACTCACAAAGTGGACTTCCCCATCATCAATCGCACTTTTCGCCTTCAGGTCCTCAAAGTTGCTGAGCTGTACCATGACTCTGCCGTCCTCCAGCCACATGTGCAGGTACTGGCTGCCGCTGCTGTTGGCGAGGACCAGGAGGAGCCCATCGCGCCTCCGCGTGCGCAGGAAGAGGGAGACGGAGAGGTTGTGGCCCACACTGTCGTTGACAGTGAAAGCTGCATAACTGTGAGAGTCCTCGCTCCCAAAGCGCGCAGCCACATGTTCTGAAACAAGGATTTAAAAAAAAGGGTGACTTTGTGTGGTACAGTGAGGTTTTTTGTACGTTTTTCTTGGCTGTCTCTTACACAAAGGTAGATTATATTCAACAACAGAAGGAGAGCTGGGATGAACGTTACCTCATCGTGGCGCCCACCACTCTTTTAATAGCATCGATTTGGTTTATATCTGCACCACAGGGCAATGTTTTCCCCTCCGCCAAGTTGGTCATTTTTTTCAGTAGTTGGTCTGCTTGTTTGTTTGCGTGTTAGCAACCAACTATTCCCATTTTTGGACCAGTTATCTGGAAATTTCTGCTGTGAGTTCCTAATGGGAGAGGGTTTAAGTGAAGACATTTGGGGCTTTATGTATTTTTATATAAGTCTATGGTCAAGATCAGGCCAAAAAATTCCCATTTGTTATACATATATGTAGTGATAAGATTTAATCCAGAAATGAATTTGACCTTTAAAGGTCTTTTTTTTTTTTCATCTAAAATTGACATATCACAAGACTGACTGGGCACAATTCTTCCACATTTCAACTTCAAAATACACACATCATTGAGAAGTGAAATCAGAAAGGGGTTGTTATACCTTTAATTAGTGTTTTTTTTAATGACGTGACAAAAGATGGATTGCTGGGATTTTGCGTTCTGAAAGTTGTTTCCAGAACTAACTGGAGGGAAACATATTTGGATAGACAAGCACAAGCACAAGCACAAGAAGAGGACACGAGATCGGCCAGCAACCCCCACGGCCTGTATGTTCTGTGTCCGCTGTCAGCAATTTCCACTGCGGGTCTGTCATCTTATAAGGCAGCAGAAGAGCGACAACACACAAAGCTAAAAGAAGGAAGTCACGGAAGCTTCAATGAGTGTGTGCGTGGATATTTCAAGTGTGTGTGCATTTGTGCTGATATCCCATCAGACACCGTGATTAGTAATCTGCTCTGACGGACTCAAGAGGCTATAGATATCCTCGGTGGGGAGCGGCAGCTATTCAGTCGTTTCAAGGGAGAAAACTCAGACTTTTTCATTCTGCTTCATTTTGGGTGGATCACAGCACACCACAGTTTACTGAATGCTGTGTCATTTCCTTGCATCTTCTGAGTATTTTCTAAAATAGAAGATAGAGCCTTAATCCAGTGTGTTAGATAAGAGGATCTCTGCCTCTGTCCTACACTGTGGTCTTTGAATGGCTTCATCTTAACTCCCTTATCTGCTGTTACACATCAGCTACTGCGGACGTTATCTAGTTACCCCCTTAATAAATTTTTCCTCTGATCTCAGTTTATGTTACCTTAAAGCTTAAAGACTGGCGAGTTCATTTTGTCCTTTGAACATTTTGTTTCTACATTTGACAGTAGGTTCTCATGAAATGTTCCTGCTACTTGACTGTAAATTTTTATAGACATACCCTCCTCACAGTCCTGCCCCTCATAAGGCCTTGGACATCGGCACTGGTAGCTCTGCCACAGGTTGTCACACTGTCCTCTGTTTTGGCAAGGCACATCCAGGCAGCGGTCCCTGTGGCTGCAGCCAGGGGACACATTAACAGCAGAGTTGCTCAGCAGTTCCTCAGGGACGATGAGCTGCCAGTCCACAAACACATCCTGCATGCAGCCAATGAAAGCTGGAATTCGAGAGTCCACTTTAGGGCCATTTGAGTGCTTAAGCACTCCACCAATGAAAGTGTTCTGCGGAGTTGACACCAGGCCGGCCAGGGTGCTTTGGACTGGAGCCACCACGTGGCATGACTGGCCGCCACAGCTTCCAGCAGCATCCACGAGTTTCAGACTGAGCACCCAGTTTCTGAGCACAGTCTCTACAGAATGCCACTCTCCATCTGTGACATTGTGTGGAAGCTCCAGGACCTGGCTTGGGCTTCCTGCTTCATCTCCAGCAGAGGCCTCCTTCTTCAGAGTGAGACGAAGCTGCCCGTTGTCCAGCTCCAGGCTCAGCAGCAGGCCCCGGCTGCTCCTGTGGAACAACATCGCTCTGGGCAGAACAGTCTTGAAGCTGAGAGTGATGTTGCAGTACACCTCTGTATCCACCAGAGGGCTCCGCAGCAGCAGGTAGCCTCTGCGTTCAAAGGAGAAGGTGGTGGGCATGTTGCAGAGGGGTCCAGTGTAGCCAGGTGAGCAGGAACAGGTGTATCCATGAGTCCCATCTAACAGGAAAGGCGAGCAGGAGCCACGGTTCTGGCATTCGTGCCCCTCACAGCCCACTAATCTCTCTTCACAGTGCGTGCCTCCATAGAGGAGGCCAGTGCGACTCTGCTTAAGGCAGTGGCAAGTGTATCCTCCAACGTTGCTCTCACACCTGCCCCCATTCTGGCAGGGACTGGGGTCACACTGGTTTGTCACCTCCTGGCAGAGGGACCCTGTGAGCAGAGAGATACAGTGAAGTCACAATCTCAGTAAAAACATGATTGCGGATGTATATTATATACATGACGAGTAAATTGTTGTCATTATTTCATGTCCACTGGCCTTGTGAGTATTAGACATCCCTGCTGCAAGTCAGGTTCATATACTTGTGCTTGCTTATTATGTGGACAAGTTACATAATGAGGAAAACAATGGGCACGTGCCCTTTTTTTCCTCTCATTTTCCTCCATATTTTGTCAAAGTCCATGTGTAGGTGTATCCTGGCTTCCACCTTTCTACGGTGTCCCCCAAAATTATGATACACATGCCAGATCACACGGTACACATTTAAAACTTCCCCATGTATGATCTTATAATCCTATTGACACACTTCGGTCAACAAATATGTCATTTGAATGTTATTCGTAGCAACAAAATAAAAACACAACACATCTGCTTAAAACCTGTTATGCAATACTTAAACTAAGTATTTATTCATTCAAAAGGCTCCTCTGATATTACCTGTTCCGAGCAACAAAATCCCCCAAATCCATGGTGCAGGTGTCCACATCATGCCGTCACTTTTTCCCCCAGGATAGGCCCAAGTGTGTCTAACTGCACCATGTTAGTTTGTGTCCGCAGGCCATCCCAGCGGAGGTCTGCGCCTCGTCTACTTCTCTACGGCCACGCAGGGCTGAGCGTCTCCAGTCAGGAGACCGGCAAAGCCAGATCCCAGGGATTAAACTAATGCTATTTGGCTACCTCACTGAGTCAGTGCCATTGCGACTGGCAGGGAGTCAATTTTTAGAGCACAACTCTCAGCAGGCAACAGCTCACAGTCTTACCAACGTTTTGTAGATCAAGTCTTGTGTAAGAAGGCGAGCTGGAATTTTCAGTTTCATCAATATACGACACAACAACGTACCACAACATACCACAGGTGTGTCAGTAGTATTATCAGAGTTATATTAGTATTAGCTGCAGACCAAATGTCCTTACTTTACCCATGTAGCTGAATTTTATATGATTGCCAGTAGCTGTCTTACTCAAACATTGCACGTCCACGCCAGGAACATATTTAAAACAGCCGTTCAATGTGACTCAAAGTAAAGCTGCTGCATGTAGTTGACTGATTATTGTACCTTTATAATACCAGAGGGGGGGGGCGGGGTCAGAGAGCTGATTCTGGACCTGTCCTGGCAGTTCCCACACATTCACATGGTCATTTGCCTTGACTGATCAGCGTCGTTCATCACTCACAACATCAAGTGTAAACCACTGTTAGAAATGCCGCTGCAGAGCTTGCAGTCAGTTCTGCCTCATTGAGAGTTCAGTGAGCTGACAGTTACTCCAGCATGCCCATTTCATTCTAGTATTCATGTTCACTCAAGCAAAACAGTTATTTATTCATTCATTTATTATAGTAAATAACCAAAAAGTGGGTTGACTTTAAGTTAAATTATGCAATTGAAGAGGACAGTGAAGTCTTGACACAGTGCTTTGTCTCTGATTGGCTAATACATGTTTTTACTATTATTACTTCTCTTAAATAGGTCGAGACATGAGGAGTGAGACTGGTCAGGAAAACAAATTGGGCTCAGTTAAGCAAAATTTCACTCTTCATTTGAAATATTTTATTATATTAAAAAGAGTGCCAACTTTTAGCAATAAGTTTGTGTATCATCACTGGGTTACCTGTAGGCTCTTTCGGCAAATTATACCAACACTGCTGTTTGCAATGTTGTGCATTATAATTGGGACTGATTCAAATATATAATAGTCACACAAAAAATAATGATGACTCACACATTACAAACATACCTATTCAATTCTGTTTTAGACACAAATATGGGTGCATTTTTGGTCATCTGTGATGTCAGTTAACCTTTGCTTCCTCATAAAATTGAATTAAGATGTATTAACACACTCATTTATTATGTAAAGTTCAAATTTACAATTTTACACTGTCATAAACTGCTGCAGATTGTCCTGGAAATTACCTACTGCTGTACTACCGCCGCTGGAGACCTGTGTAACTATAATGAATTCCATTCGGTGGATCAGAATAAATTACCTGTTGTTCCGGGAGGACAGCTGCAGATGTAGCCTGCAGCATGCTGCTGGTCATAGCGTTCAGGCAGCAGAGGCTCGCTGCCATACAGGACCTGCCACGACCTCTCAATGCAGCGGCCTCCGTGCATGCAGGGATTGCTGCCACACTCATTGATATCAATCTCACACTGATGCCCTTCAAACCCTTAAATGTGATCAACATTGTGTATTAGAGAAGATGCAACGTGTGAAAACAAGTGCAAAAAAATACTGTTAAAGTGCACCGACTGCACTTTAACTGGCTAGCCTGACACCAACCTAGAGAGCCCGAGGTGTCACCTAAACCCATCTCACTAGGCCATATGTTCCGGTCATGCACTTCACTAGGCAGCTTCTTTTGAAGCAATCTCCTGTATCGGTGGTAAAACAGTTGATCCTAATCCCATAAATGCGGTCTTTGTGCTGTCGTCACCACTGTAATAACTTCCTGCCCTCCGGACCGATGCCATAACATTTGTACCTCTCCTGGCCCGGAGGCTGACCTTCTGCACTGGAAGTCAAAGAAGATCCTTCATTTAAACTTAATTTAATCTCTGGCTTAAAGAAAAACTCTCCACGCTTCCATTAGCAAAAGTGAGGTACAATCGGAATAGCTCTGAGACCCCTTACTTAATTCATGCGTCTATCCATTTTTTTCTCTCTACTGAGGCCTTGGCGGGGTGGTTTGGTTGTGGGTTATGTGCCTGATTTTACTTGCAAATAGGAAATCTATACGTGCAGTTCTTTAAAATAATTCAATGCAATAATTGTGTCTAAAACTACCAAAAAATCTACCTGTCCTAGAAACTGATACAATTATGAAACTGATATATTTCTGTATACTTTTAATCTTTAATATATATATTCTAATCTTTTTATAGCACTAGTGTGTGAGGATGTGTGTGTGACGACTGTTGCATTTCTAATTCATCACTTTGGATGAAGTGCACATGATTGTTTGGGTGTGTGTATATATATATATATATATATATATAAAAGTCAAAATGGTAAATGTAGTGTTTCTACGAAGCTGCACAACACATTTTGTAGTACTTCACATACTGTACAATGACAATAAAGGCTTTCTATTACGTGCACAGACATATTATCACACCAAGCATGAACAGTATGACACTGCAGTGAGCAGCTTACACTAGTTAAATACACTTAAATAATTCCTCATCTCACAGTTTCTCCTCCCTGATCGACACACCTGCGTGTCTTTCAAAAGTCTCCTTTAAAAACATACATCTGTAACACATATTCTCCCCGCTTCCCCTACCTGGCCAGCATTCGCAGGTGTAGTTTCCCGGCCTGTCCCGACAGATGGCGCTGTTGAAGCAGGGCTCGGAGTGACATGGCGGCAGCGGCGTCTCACAGCGTCTGCCGGTGAAGGCTGTGTGAGAGCAGTCACAGCTGAAGCTGAGACCGTCGGGGTTCAGAAGTGACAGCGAATGAGATCAACCACGAATTTTCCCTGCGCTCTCGGTTTTATGGTTGGAAAATGTGAATCTTTTAAGTCTACAGAACAACTTTGCTTTTCAAAACTTGGCACAAATTGCACTTTCTTCTTTGCAGTGAGTCACTGCACTCTGTACTTACTCATTCACCCCATCTATACACAGGGCTCCATTTTGGCAAGGCTGCCCTTGGCACTCGTCCATGTCGACTTCACACTGGTGTCCTTGGAAACCGGACAGGCAGGTGCAAGCGAAACCATTGGCGTAGTCATGGCAACTGCCACCGTTGAGACACAGCTTTGATTGACACTCATCAATCCGGATCTCACAAGTGACACCTGTGGACACGGGAGTGCAGTAAAGACGTCAGAGGGCAAGTGAGGACGAGGGTGATGAGATGAACAAAGCTTTTTTTGGCTGTGATCGTGTTTTGACGACTCTTTGAACTCACAACAAGGCCTCAGCAGCTGAAAGTCAAACAACAGCATATTGTGCACAGTGTGTCTTATAACTGTGGTCTGGTTGTTTTCATGCAACTCGGGAGGTTTAACATGAGTAAATACACCAATCAAAACCCAAAGGATGCTGTCTGAGTACAAGAAAACAAAGAAACAATTAAAGGTGTAATGGGGTTTAGCTATTAGCCCGTGTTTATTTAAAAAAGAAGTAGAATTGCTGAGATTTCAAACAAGAAATCATTTTTTAAGAATGTGGACATGATGCAGGGCATCTACTTTTAATGTTCCTTTGAAAGATGAAAATATATCCCAATATATTGGATGTGGCATTACATTTACAAAGAGAACCTTTAGTAACGCCAAACTTAAAAAAATCATGAATCATACTGTCCTCTCACACAGAGGTGGGGACAGCTAATTAGCAGGCTAACATCCTAACACTGATGCGAAGCAGGTTCGCCATTTTTGTACTCGCAGCTAGCATGCTAACATGTGCTAATGAGCGATAAATGCAAAGCACAGGCGAGGCCGATCCTTTTAGTTTTGAATGTTTCTGCTCATAAAAAGTACATTTTTGGACAAACTGAAGTTCTGATCTTATGATGGTGCTAGAAGATGAAAAGTTAAAGGATCATCAGGTCCTCAGTTATTTGAATGTGATGAAAATTTGTCCAGCTGATTTCTTGACAAACAGTTATGACTCAAAGCCCCAAATGTGAACTTCCACTTTTGGTGGAAATGTCTTAAAAAAAAATAATGTCATTTACCCTTTATGGACCATAGACGTGTGATCGATATATGGGAAAAGTTAAAGCAGAGATTTTTCAATGTGGACCAAAGTGACCGACCACTGTTATCGATAAAGAAGGTGGACAGAGCACATGAAAGTATTCACTAGATGCGTTGACAAATATGGGCAAATTAATCTTTAATATTTACATGTACGCATGTCATTTCCTCTAATAATTAAAAAAAATGTCCTGGAATCTCATACATAGTTATGTTAGGACTTGAATAATATGGTCTGTCACTTTCTAAAACCCTCTTCTGTCCACAGCTCCACTCACCAGTGAAACCAGGAGGACACAGACAGGAGAACCTGCCGACTCCGTCCACACAGCTGGCTCCGTTCCTGCAGGGCTGTGAAGCACACTCGTTCACGTCAATCTGACAGCGCGCGCCCTGGAATCCCGGCACACAGAAGCATGAGTAGCCGTCCCCGCGGATCCTGCATATTGCCCTGTTTTGGCAGGGGTTTGGAGAGCACCAGCCCACCATGGAAGGAAGCCCGCCACGAGGTGCACCTACAACCAGACTACATGTCAAGAAGATTCATGCATTTGTGGCTTACGATACTTTATAACATCTGGTTGTGCATGTTACTGATAGTCAATGTTGCTCTCTCCGACACCAGGTCAAACTCCTCAAGAAACTATCAACAAGCAGAAAAGGGGGACTCCATTTTCTTCTGTAGAGCATAAAAACATTTTTCTTCAGTGTGAGAAGACGCGCTCGCAGTTGTCATTTTGATTGTGTGGAGCATGAAGCTCTTTTATTCCTCTTGAGCTTTGATAACAACCCTGTCCAGCAGTTGTCAGTGCGAGGGTTTGAAATTTAAGGGCCTCTCAAGGCGTCATGGCCGCCTGCAATGGTAATCAATTCCACGGTTTGGCTTCGGCATTTGGTCTATTTCCATGGCGACAGCATGCAGCTGAACATTTGAGGCATTTACTCCTTCTACACATTATGGTTTCAGTCAGCAGGACATTAATGCGACGCTGCAGAGCTCCACATACTGATTAGAGCTGCACTTCTTCCTCCGTAGCTGCAACACTGAAAAGGGAAATTTGTAAATAATTGTTTAACTGAGTTACTCATCTGAATATAATCTGAATCATCTCACCATCATTGATAGCACTGATGCAACAGTCTTTCACATGAATACAAACATAAACTTCTTTAAGGACAAGTCGACATAAAAACAGCCCGAAACATTCTGAGTTTAAAGAAGAGTTTAGGACATTTCAAATGCAAACTCCATCTGCCAGTAAAAGGCACATTTGTTTGTCAGCAATAGCAAGTTTTTTTAGGCTTTTGATTTCTCCCAAAAATATTTTGGAAATTTCCATAATCTTGACAGCTAGTTTTTCAAATCTACAAACCATCTCCATGTTTTGCCCCTGAAATGTGGATGTTCCAGCACTGAAGCTCTTTCATACTTTCATGTTTCATGCTGAGTAAATCATCCAAACTCATGATGTCATCTTGCATCATTCCGTTAAAATGAGGACGTGTGAATAATTATGTTCGGTATGTTTGATATTCAAATGAAGGTTCTGTGGTCTCTTTAGCATTGTGTTGAACAGATCTTAAGGGTGAAACCGCGTCACTTGAGAACCTTAACCCAATCATTCTGCATTCCACGTGTCTTCACCCTCCCCGACCCTTGAATCGTACATCACGTTCACCCAGAGACTTGTCCCGGAGACGAATGGCAACCACTGAGGCGTCTCAACGTTCTCTGTCTCCAGGCTGAACTAATGTGAGATAACTGTGCTGTGGAATGTGCATGATGGGACGCAGAAAGTGCTGCTTCTGCTGGACTCAACCACATCCTGTACTTGGTGTGTTTTCCATGATGAGCGCAAAACGACGGCCTTGTGACGCTGCGGACTGCCGATGTAGCCGCACAGATTTGTCATCAGAGATATTCCAGTAAAAGTCCCCACAGATGGTAGTCACACATATTAATCATGCCTCAAGAGAGCAATCAGGCCGAGCACAGACGATAGAGGCAGAGGAGAGGGCAATCACACAGCGGACGATTGGAGGAGGACCATCAACATGATTGACAGCTGGAGCAGCTTATACATGTCTAGACTTGGACTTGGAGTGTGTGATGGAGATCATGTGGCGATGCTCTGACCATATGCTTATATTAGCTCTCATTACAGCAAGGATCAGCCCGCACATTCGAAAGATTAGAGGCACATGTTGCAGCAGCGTTGAGCATATTATCCACAGAAACACAGGCGTTTAAGAGGAACAAACAAAATTGTTTATGACTGCACCTACAGTATATGCTTGCTGTCTGCGCTCTTTACTCAGTCTCTGGCAGAGTTCAGAAGCAAGAGCCTGGCCTGTTGACTATTTTAAATCCAGCTCCAGCCAAGCGTACGTCCCCTTCCACTGCTTTTTCAAATGCAAATCACTCCTGAGGATCTTTGTTTGGTCCTATCCGAGGGCCCTCGAGTATCATGCATGGAGCACCTGACGCCTCCAAACTGATGCACGTATCTGTCCGTCTGTCTGTTTCAGTGCTGATAAGAAGACTACTGGGACTACTGGGTGTTTTGTGCAACCACAGCTGCATAGATCCACACGCACACTCCCATCCCCCAATCCTCCCACACACACACACACACACACACACACACCCTGTGGATAACTATACTGGCCCCCCATTGTTAGATTTGTTTTTGTCATCTTTCAGGGCTCAGAAAATGTGCAGAGATCTCTGCAGGCAATGATGTCACTTCACAGACAGGCTTAATTGCGATTCTAGGCATGAACAGGCAAAAGTGCAAGCCAGTTTCTAGACTCAAATTCCGAAAACAGAGCCTTTAATCCCTTGGTCCGTTGGTCTCCTTCATTTTAAGTTCAATCTTTTTGCACGCAAACAGTGAACGTGTGTTTTCAGGGGGGGGGGGGGCAACAACAGTTTTATCATTAAAGAAAAGCACGGGAAAAAACAACAACAGTGAGGCCTCTCACACAAATGAAACCATCATTTATGAGCTAAATGCTGACGTTTACAACGACGGCAGTAAGAGCAGCAGTCACTTACCATCTATCACCGCAAGTGATGAGATGAGAACTGCGCGTGCAAGTAATCCAAAAGTGCGCTGGCGATTTAAATCCATAATCGGGACAGGAACTCATCCTGTTGCTCCCGCTGGATTCCTCTCATGTGTCTAGCTGTCACTTCTCGCCTGCTGCCTGCTCGGCCGCTGTCTCCTCCAGAGCCACTTGATGCTCACTTGTCCTCTCGGGAGCCACCAGGAGCCTCCATCAGCAGCGCGCACGCGCCCTCCCGCACGGAGCCACACGGGTGGAGATTCAAGGAAAAACGCCTTCATGTCACATCAGTGGCCTGAGATGGTTATAACACATGTTGATTTTAAGCTTTGTAGTTCATGTATCACAAACCGCGTCGCCGAATCGATTGAAATCTGTCAATAATGTGTTGATATCATCACACTACAACTCTAATGATCTTATGTTTCTAGTGTTGTGATGGGCCTGATTATGGAAATTAAACTAAAAAGATTAACCCTTATTCACCCAGATTTAGGGGACACAGTCATTACTATAATCAGTATTGATGCTGTTTGCTGTCCCGTTATTTCTGTCTCCTTACCTTTATCCATACATTTCTTTTGCACGCCCCCCCTTCTTTATCTTCTTTATCTTTTCTCCCATGGAAACCACTAAGATCTGAAAATGCACAGCTCTTTAAGGACATGTGTGTTTGTCTTTTTTCCTCCTTTTCTCTCTCTCTCGTCTATCTGCACTTCTTTTAGTTTTCGGTCAAATTGAGCTTCCAGTGAGGGTCTGGGTCTTTTTTATTCTGTCAACACGTTAACTCAAACAGTTCCCCAGGGAGTCGGATGAAGTGTTCAGGAGAGGTGGGGACAGCTGACGGTGTTCTGGCGGTGTTCTGGCGGTGAGCCGGTGTGTTTCCATGGCGACGCGACCAGGAAGTGGACGCGCAGGGGGGGAAAGCGGAAACGACCGTGGATTCCATCGTCAATAAAACTACCTTACTGTCCTCACGATTCTCTAAAACTTTACAGAACGGGTCGTTGTCCAGCTGGGCCGTGGGTGCGGGATGTGGAAGCCCGTGAGAGCCCACTCAGCGCCGGGCTCATCCGGACCGGGCTCATCCGGACCGGGCTCATCCGGACCGGGCTCATCCGGACCGGGCCGAGCGCTGCGGTCCCGAGGTGAGAGGGAGAGTCCGCAGGCAGTGACAGGTGTGCATTTCAACCCCGCTGCTCAGCCGATCTTAGGAAGACTACACTCATACAAAGAGCTTAACGGCTGATTAAAAGTTACACGCCTTACAAATAGTCCTTTTTGTGATAAACCAAACAAATATCAAGCCTGAAGTGCCTGGTCCGTTGGAGATTCTGAGTCTTTGCTCTTCCCTCCAATATATTTATCAAAATTAAAACGAAATATAGAAATATTATTACCAAATAAACTACTGCCTGTAGTATTACCGTTGTTTATGTAATGAAATCTTCAGGTTGAGAGACATTTACAGCATGTTTCAAGGTGGCAGGTGAGTGAGGTGACTCCTGCTGGCTTCTTTATACTGTATGTAAACTTTAGGTCCCATAAGAAGTGTGTGACTTCTTTAAAACTGTACAAACACGCATACGTGTAGATATATCTCAGTATGCATTTTGGCTTCCGGGAGTGAAAGATCAAATTTGGTTCCCTGAGTGTTGACACTACTGCTTTGACCTCGATTTAATTATCCTCAGTGGCGGAAGTGAATTACCCAGTCCCAGCGGGGAGCAGAACCACACAGCTCCCTCCTGTAAACAACCAGTGTGTCCCAGATGAGCTGTTGGTCAGCCTGACCTCCACACTGTGCAACAGGAGCACTCCGGGCCACACTGCACATCATCGCCACTGCAGGGTACATCCAGGCTCCGTCTACACTTCAAATGGCTCATTTCCTGTGGCTACAACCAGTTCACCAGTTTTCCTAAGGCCATTTTTTTATACAGGGCTGTGGATTCAGGCGTCCGGATGCAGTCTGGCACCACCCACTGGGACGCAACAAGTACAAATACTTTTTGGAACAGCCGACATCCCTTACTGGAGCCGGCAGGTCAGCTGAGATTTATCCAATGTTGTTGCAGCTAGAAAGATTCTCCAAAAATCAAGCAAACCATTTCTACACTGTATAAATTACAGCAACACATTTCTGCGTGTTTTCTCTTGATGTAATAGAGGAAAAGGTTAGTCACGATCAAATTCTCCTACAACTGAAGATGCTGAGACCTCACAGCAACACATTTCTGCGTGTTTTCTCTTGATGTAATAGAGAAATTCTCTATTACATCAAATCAAATTCTCCTACAACTGAAGATGCTGAGACCTTATTTAAAAATACCGCCCCCCCCAAAAAATAAACAAAAACAAAATGGCTTCATAGATCGCGTTTGGTGTAATCACAGTCCTTGGAATCTCCAGATCCCAACTGATTTGACATCCTCATTGTCTGAGGTGTCCCATGACTCTGTAGGATAGTGACTACTGTGTGGGTTTTCTGCAGACTGGCATTACATTGGATGAGCTGTATGGAGCCATTTGATGTTTTTATTTTCATTTTTTTCCACTTGTTTATGTTTTGAAACAAGTCTCTTTCTTCAGCTCTGTACGTGCAGTGTTTTGCCGTGAAACTTCAGAAATATTTCGTGGACTGAACAACTTCACCAAACTTTCCATCAGTGCCCCTGTGTACTGCATTTTTATTCTTTATTTTATAGCATTTCTTTTGCACACTTGGCAAAGCCAAACTAATGTTAAGTTTCTTTCTCAAATTTAAACTGACAATATTTAGACTAAATGCACAAGTTTTTGTTTGTTTTCCGTTCTGCCTTACAGAGACATTTCCTTCCTGTGCGACTCTAAGGTAACCCAGAGGAAGTCAACACCCCTCCCACCGCTGACTGACACACAGGTGAGAACATCAGGTGAGCCGTTAGGTGGGATTACAAAGTGGTACGGCAGCTCTTCACCAGGGGGGCTGTGACCCACAGTTGCGCTCCATTGGGCCATGGAGGCTGTAGCGGGGCCATAGAGTCAGATTATAATACATTTTGGAGGGAGATCATTTATTAAACATTTCTATCTATAGTACGTGCTGGCGAATTCCCATACTCTATGTAAAGACCTGTCAAACAGAAGCCATGATTTCAATGATGAATCCTATTTGAATATCAATGTGCCAGTTACAGCCCATCATCACATGTTGGTTGGCTCCAGGAGCTGTTTTGACAAAAGGGGATGTGTATTGAAATTGAAAACTAATGAGGGAAATGAAGTAAAAGCTCCGGAGCATGTAGTAAGAACATTTATGAGCGTGTGTTTCCTTTTGCTTCATGACTGGGTGTAGAAGTTCACCGTTCGTCTGGCCAAAGTTACAAAGCAGCAGAATTTTGAGGCCAAAATGCAAACAACAGGAGACAAGTTGATGCTGATGATGAGCTTTTTAACCTCAGTAAATATACTCACTCCAGCAAAGAAGAAAAAAGACTAAAAAGCTGGAAGTCACACTGGGAATCTCAGGGAGGTGGCACATGAACATGCAGACAAACTGACAAAGGAACAAGGGGAACACACAAACTTAAACACATGGGGAACAGCAGAGTAACTAGACACAAATGCAACTCATCAGGGCGGGGTCAGACAAGCACAAGGAATCAAAAGACGGCGATTTATTCCTGCTTTAAATCATAACAAAACAGCCAGATGTGCAAATAAGCAGGATATCCCAGCTCAACAGTACAGACATCACAATGCTCCATTGTACAGCGTCTCAAAGAACACAATGGAAGAATGGAAGAAAAAAGGGATTCCCTGTGGACTCTACTGTATATGGATACAAAAGTGAGTGCTGAAACATGGTTTCCTATTGACCAGGAGATGGTTTTGCACATCTGTGCACAGGTACACGGTGTGAGGTGATATTCATAGCCACTCTGTCTTCCAGGACCTGAGTGTCTCAGAGAGTCTGATCCCAGAGGAATACCACATTGTTAAGAATAAGGGGCTGCAGACTCTTAAGTTCTACGAGGAGTGAGTCTGCTTTATTATGTTCATCTACAGTACTTAATTCCCCACATTTCTTCTCTTTCAAATTCAGCGTTTCTGTTGACTGTCATGTGTCCTCTGCCCCTCAGTGCCTTCACGGTGCAGCTGCAGGATGACGAGCAGAAGTTACGGGTCTTCCCCTCACTGTGAGCAGAAAACGATGTTTTGAACTAATTATAAAAAACCTGTAGATGAGCAGTCTTCACTGAGAGACTTTTTTGCCTGAAATCTCAAGAATTCAGGAAATATTTGTGTTAGTACTGTGTAGCATTAGGTAGGAAAAGTGCCGTGAGTTTCTAGTTAAGGGATGAATATTGTCAAGAAAAGTGTGCAGAATGATGCGTATGTTCTGTGTGCCCAGGAGGCCCAGTGGTAGAATGGAGGCTATCAAGCTGATGATGATGATGGACAACATGCTGCTGAAGGCTGGAGTGGATCAGCCGAGCGAGGAGCTGACTGAGATCTCCCAGGTGAGACAGACATGCCGAGAGCACACAGGCTGAGTGCTGTGCTACAATCATGTGCAGAGAATAATACGTACTGGTACGAGTTTCAATTAGACAGATGCGCCGTAGCTTGTGAAATACCACTGAGAGCATCGAACAGCCATCAGCGCAGTGTGATGTACTGTGTTGCAGATGGAGGGTCTGCTGGAGATGGTGCAGATGGAGCAGAACATCTACAACATTGTTTTCCATGAAGTGATCAGGCAGGTCGCCGTGAACTGTGCTGAGAGGGGACAGCTGCTGGCCAAGCTTAGGTTAGCAGCCAGCACACGTTAGGAGAACACCCAAGTGGGAAAACCTCGCGACTTCGTTGAGGCAGTTTCAAAGACTGAAACCTGTTGTGAAGTGGAAATATGGAAACATGATTGTGTAACTTTATGTTTCCTAAAAATCTGTTTCCAGGAAGCCCTTTTATCCCCAGCAGCTCTTCTTGTTTCTGTCTCCAGACAGCGCTACCAGTCGATGCTTGAGCGTATCCCTCGCTGTCTGAAGGCCCTGCACACTGAGGCGTTGGCACAGCGGACCCTGAACTGCCGATTCACTGAGGAGATCTGCCGCATCAAGGCATCCATCCAGCAACTCAGCAGGTATGTAGGTCTGGTGTCAGGTTGCTGGCCCCGATGAATAAAACGATCTGAGATTGATACTAAATGCAAGAAATTGTAAACTGTAACACTCTTACTGTGTGTGTGTGTGTGTGTGTGTGTGTGTGTGTGTGTGTGTGTGTGTGTGTGTGTGTGTGTGTGTGTGTGTGTGTGTGTGTGTGTGTGTGTGTGTGTGTGTGTGTGTCTTCTTCACAGGGAACTGTCCAGATTCAGAGATCATGAGGACTTTGTGTCTGAACAAGCGGAGCGCGCTCACCAGCAGCTGTCAGGGGAACTCGAGCAAGCTCACACCAACTCAAAGTGAGTCCCTCACAACCCTGCACTGAATTCATTCCAAAACTAACCAACATGAACTTTATGAACCATATTTCTGTTGCTGCTGAATTACTTAAGAACGTCGAAATAAGTTTGACACGAGACGATACATTTTGAGCTCAAATGCGGCGGTGAGCTCAGAGTGAGCGAGCGCAAATGTCCTTTCCCAGAGTGGTGCAGGGTTACCACGAGCTGTATGAGCTGCAGAGGGGTCGCCTCGAGGCCCAGCTGCTCCGGGTGACTGAGGAGAGAGACCAATGGAGCCAGCTCACCCTCCTTCTCGCTCTGAAGGTGTGTTAGCTCCTGTGTGCTTTTTCTGTCTTGTGTTTTTGTTTGTTTGTTTGTTTTAGAGTGGGGTTGTTCTTGCACTCAATAAATAACTGAATTAAGTTGTGGAATCAGAGGAAGTGAGAAAGTTATTGACATGGATTGGAGTTTACCTCCAAGCTGACCAGGTAACCTGGACAAAGCAGACAGTATGAACATTCTGCAGTCCCACCGCATTTTTACGTTTTATTACAAGTACATGCTTCACCCTGTAAATAACATATACAATATGATTAAGTTTTAATCACTATAGTTTTTGAAAAACGACAGTGTGATGGTGACCCAGATGAGTTTATTTCATTTTTCCGTGACTGTCAGCTGATCGGCGTGAAGAAACTCCAGCCGATCCATCAGCTACATATCAGCGGGCAGCACTGGTTCCAGACAGCAGAGCACTGCAGCCTTTCCCTCTCTTCAAAGGTGACTGTGCATTTCTGTTATATCCCTCTTTTTTGGAACAGCTGAGGTAGTGGACAACGGGTAGCAAATGCTTGCTGATTGTGAAATTGAGTCCCCTGCTGCTGGGAAGGACTGAGCCGGTCTTCCTATATGTGGGGCCCCAGCTGTACCAAATGAACCACAAACCCCCTCATGCAGTTTTTATTTAAAGTTTGAACATCCTAACATTGTGTGGCAAAAACACAAAATGCCTCAGGGTTTTTGTAAGTGTGACTGGTCGACCTTCCTTTTGTAGGACACAGAGGACCTGAATATCGTCATGGAGTTTGCTGACCAGTGGAAAGAGCAGCTGACTGCGTTCCCGTCCCAGCTGAGGGAGACTGAGCGCGCTCAGTACGACCAGCTCAGTGCCATCCACAAAGGGATCGCCAAGTGGCTCGACATCTGCACCACGCAGAATAAGTAAGGACACACTAAGATACGGAAGAAGATTAATCAATGTTTGGATGGATATATTTTGGAAAATCTGAAATTTTATGGAATATTTAGCATCACTTACAGTATGTGGACCCGTTGGTTTAAAAGGGATAGTGCAAAAATTACTTGAGGCTGGATCTTCATTTTTGGCAGGAGTAGAAATGTAGGAACTGATTATATTTTTCTGCATTTTCTGACATCAAGACAGTATGCTCCGATGGAAATGCAAATTAATCTGCAGATCATATAATGTCATGGTGGCACCCTGACATGGCTCCTGCTGTGCTGCCGTGTTTGTTGCCACCAATATTTTTGTGTGTACATTACGGATTTTTGGGGATTTTTTCCATGCATTTCTGCTGCTGTTGCATGTCGATCAAGCTGACTAGTTGCCAAGTGTTATATATAAATAAAACACAATTCTCTGTAAAACTTTAATAACCCAATTTAGCACCTTGATTGAGCTCAGTATTGTGTCTGTTTTGAGCACCGTAATTGAGAGCGATTTACAAAACAGGAGATCGATCTGTGAGTGTATTCTGCCACAGATGCTCTTTTTGTGTTTTAAGGTGTCCCGATTCAAAAGATGAGGAAGCTTCTCTGCGAAAGCTTCACACTGATTTGCGGCAGTGGTCAAATGTAAGATATTTACTTCCTTTGTAGGTGTGTTTTTCTTATTGTGAAATTATGTATTTAAAATAACTGTCGCATCATTATCATTATGTTTTAATGTGTCTCAGTTTCATCATGTTTTTCATCTTCTCACAGCATCTCATCACTTTATCATTTGTTTTTATTGTCGTCATCGTTGTCGCGGCGTCACCTGGCTGCTGTTGCATGTCTTTATCAACTCGTCGTCTCTCCTCCCACTGATCTGTCCATCACTACTCATCTCTTTTATCTGTTTGAAAATCTTTTACCCTTTTTTACCAAGTTAAAATGAATTAACTGGGAAAACCTGCATAGGCCTTAGATGAGAATTTAACCATTTTCTCACGGCTTCTGCTCTGTTGAGAGTATTAATTTTGTGTAATAAGAAATAGCCAAGCTTTCATTTAGACCATGTTCAAAAAATGTTGAAATGTGACTCTTACAGAAGGTCTAGTAAGCAGCGTATTTCCCCTCATGCCCCAAAATCTTCCTCTGTATTCTCTCTGCAGATGTTGGCTCTCCAGTGTGAGCACTACGAAGGTGAGAAGCTGCTCTGCTGCCAGCAGAAACTGAACGAACTGGAGCGGATCCAGAAAAGATGGCTGAACGCGAGTCTTCAGCTGTTCAGAAGACATCCTTGTCCTGATGGTAAACCCCCCGGAGGCCAGCGAGATTTAGGAGAGCTGGATAAAGTCCTGTCTGGGCTCCTTGAACGGCTGGATGCGCAAGTCAGCGGAGAGAATGGTAAAGGGCCACAGCTTTAAATAGCATTAATACAAATTTTAAATGAGCTAAAAAACTGATTTGGGGACTATTTTTTTGTGAGTAATAGTTCTAATGGATATCTGTGAACACAGAGAACTGCTGATGTGATCTTGGTGTATATAAACAGAAACAATCTTTAGTCATAATGTATAATCCTTAAGATATGGACAAAAGTATTAAAACTGATGCTGTTTCAGGGTTCCACAGACAGACGACCTCGCTTCTCAGGTTGATGGAGTGTTGGGTTTCCGAGCTTGGAGGGCCTGGAATGGTGACCATCTCTGATTGGCTGAAGCTGGAGAAGACGCTGCACAGTTGGCAGAGTTTGGTTGAAAAAGCCACCCAGAACGTCTGCTTCATGCAGACAGACGAGTACACAAAGGACAAAAATAAGCCAGACATACAGTAGGTTTGATCATTCATTGGCACTACTAAATATTGTGGGTTTTAGCCGCATGCTTGGAATTCTCTAGGATTTGAATTTATACGCAAATCTGTCTTAAAATGATAACAAAATATAAAATAAAATGTTTGCAAAACCGTGTGTTTTATTATTTAAAATTGAAATATTCCTCTGGCACTCCCTGTTTCTGCTGTGGAGCAGTTCAGAGACAGAAAAGGTGTTAGAGAAAGTGCAGCAGTTCATAACCAGGCTGTCCACCTTCACTGACGGGGAGAACCAGAGACTCAGCGAAGAGGTGAGCACCAGGCCGGTTCACTCGACCTGAGACATTTTTCAACATGTTGCAAACATTCCAATGTTCTTTTAACATGTTGCCCACGTGAATTTGATGCACAGGGAGAACGTCCGAATGACCAGTCCAGAAGTGTTTCTTGACACGGCTGTTTTCACTGAAATTGAATATAGATGTAGGACTACTTTGAGTGGGAAATGGCCATCTGCTCAACCACTTTGATTCTGTTTTACACCTTCTACTTCTTCCTTTTTTCTGCTCTGTTGTTTCCACTGAGAGCTTCCCCTCCAGAGCTCTTTCTGCAGCAGCTGCTTTAAATCACACTTCTTTTGTTATCTCTTTGCCATTTTACCCACATAATGCCAGATACTGTAGGACTTTTTCTTCCCTTCATCCTGTATATAACTCATATCTACTCAGTATATTGACATCTTTTGTGAGCAATTGTAGTTTCAGTTCCTGTTTGTTCTTGATCAGGTACATGTCCACTGTAGTTGTTTAGGGAAACTCATTCACTCAATATTTTGAATTTGTTTTTATTTGAGTTGCCTTTTGGAGTTGTTGAAGTTGAAAGAAATTGCTGTGATTTTATAATAGTGTGTTACAAGTTGAAATGTTTCTTCTCCAACCAGCTCACTTCTCTTCACGCGGCTCAGACACGCTGGATGTTGAATCTCTTATTTCTTGTGGTGCCTGACTGTAGCGACGAGCAGAACCAAGAACACCTCTACATTACAAACATCTCACCAAAGACATTGGATGAGGATGCTAAGATGCTGACTATGAAATTGGAAAATCTTTCAAAATACATTATCAGGTTTCTTCTTTTCTTTTTTTATACAATTTACAGTCTTGCACATAAGATGTCTGAATGAGAATCAGCGGAATTGTTTTTTCTTTAGCATTTACTAATCAGCAAACACTTGTCTTTAACTTCAGCTCTTGCAAGCTCATTCTGGAGGAGAAGATTCAGCAGCACCAACATGAAGCCGAGAGTGAAAATGAACTTAATGAGTGCAGAAGGCTGCAGGTAACTATTGTAATGCAAACTGACTAAATAGCAAAGAATAGTAGTATGTGCACACAGTTTTTTATGGATTGCCAAATATATAACTTTAGATAATTTTTTCTTACTGATATTCTTTTAAATATTTAGTTCACTTTCCTAACATTTAGCCAATTTTGCTCACATTTGATACAAAAATGAATCTACAATATGTTGAATGTTGTATGAATATGTAATTCTCCATATGTCTATGGATAAGAAAGAAGTTCAACATTAAATATGACATCAAAATTTAATTATTGAAAGTTAAATCATTGCTTTTTTGTTGCAGAATGCAAATAATGAATGCACAATATTAGTTTGTTTTTTTTTTACTGCTGTTTTGTTAAAAAATAGTTTCTAAAGGTAATTATCATTTTGTAATTGATTTATAGGGCTATAGTGTGTTTTTTGCATATCATCTAAATATTTAGCTTAGCTTTAGACATTTAGATTCATTAAGATTAAATGTTTACATTTAGATTTGTATTTAATATTTAATGTTTAAATTTGCTGCTAAAGATATTAAAGGTTCCATATTAATATCATATTCAACATATACTAGATGAATTTTTGTTTCAAATGTGAGCAAAATTACGCTAAATGTGAGGAAAGTGAGCTAAAAATTTGAAAAATATAGCCAAATTTTTACATTTGGCAACAGATAACATTGAAAATAAAAAATAATTGTGTCACCTTATAGTTTTTTTTACAAGTTGTGATGGCTTTTGGTACAATAGAACCATCAAGAAACAGATATAATGATGTGCTTAATGTCTGCAAGACAGGAAGACTTGTGTGCAAACTTTACAAGTTCCAGTAGAAGGAGCCATTGTGCAGCCACAAGTGAGTGTGATTTAGGCTAAGAAAACCTGTGTTTGCGTGTGTGTGCTGTGTCTGTCCTCAGGCCGAGTGCACTGATTGGGCGGATACCTGTGCGATCCTCCTCTCAGGAGTAAAAAGGGATCCCGTGGATCTGCCTGTCAGGCTGGCTAGTGATGTCCCTGTGTCTGCAGGCAGCATGGAGATGGAGGCTTTGGTGAGGAGTCTGTTAAAATACAACGCGCATCGGAAGACTTGAGTTGTTTTAATTCATAAGGATTTAATTATGACTTGCTTGGTTACGTTTTTTATTTTGAAAGTGGACTTTTGTGTGTATGGATGTTTGCAGGAGAATGATGAGATTTTAGCAGAGCCTATAGCAGAAAATAAAGTCAAAGGTGAGCCTGAAGCAGAACCAAGAAAGGTGAGTTATAAAAACATGATCACATGATGACGTATGTGTGAAAAGCTCAATAACACGCTAAATCTACGCTTTAAAAATGCAACAAAGTTCTTTGTGACATCACACTTCAGAGTTTGTTTGTTACTGGACAAACTGTACATGTTTATCTCAACACTCAAATTTTAAGCAATCCAGTTTAAGTGAATTTAACGTTTCGTCACTGTCAGTGATGATGAAAGGCCACAGGCTGTTCCAGTCCATCATTTAACCACAGAATTAAGCTGCTGAAGCTCCTGTGTCTGCACATATCTGCCCCACTTAAATTCTCACTGAGCAAGGCACTGAGATTCAGAGCCACTATGGTTCCACTGTGTGAGACATCTGCACTTTCATCCAGTCTAGCAACACATCTATGAAACACTTTTCAGAGTCTCAAAACCTCTTTTGAGTTACTTGTATGTTACAATGTTTGCTTTGTGAAGCATATTAGTGTGGCTCTTTCTACCGTATAGAATAGCTATTATATTGTTTGAATAATGGCATTAAGTTAGATTTTTTTCTCCTTTGCTTTTGCTTTCTATCTATTGTATACGTGGTTTATAATGTGTTACTAAAACATGTGATTAAAGCTGAGGGCAGTGATGGTACTCTTGTTTTTTCACAGTGTACTGCTGAAGGGTGTGAAACACAACGAGAGGTCTGTAAAACATTTATATTGTTTCCAAAAATCATTGTTTAAAATCAAGTTTATAGAGCTGTGTATGATAAAATACATCATGAAATACATAGATTTTTCTGCATCTCCTTAAACTTATTGGTCGCTCTCAGGTCTGGAAATGTTCAAAATCGCTAAAATTTGGAATAGAAGACTAAATGTCTGGAGGAGTTAAATACACCTTTGTGGATATTATCAAAGGAGCTCAACCTGATTGGACAGTCCCAACCTGCTGTACATATTATTATCCAGCAGGGGGCGCTAACATTATGTGAGAGCACAGTGGTGAAGGTGATCGGCTACGATGGAAACATCACACAAAGAAAGCTGGGAGAGAGCTGTCTCCATCTGAATGGGGTGAGATGATGAATCAAAATGACACTGTTGAGTTTCATTTTCATTTCTTTCACTGTGCAGAAATGAACTATCTCCCTGTACGTGTGTGTGTCAGACTGAGGAGCTGCTTGTCTCGCCTGTGACAGAAGCAGCCCAGAGAGCTTTTAGTGATCTGGCCACTGTAGTTTTACTGCAGCAGCAACTACAGTAAGTTACTTTAGTTTTGAGCCACACTGTGTTTGGAAAACTGTGATAACATCACATAAGCTTTTCCAAACTATCAAAGTTGTTTTTAAATTTCCATGGCCAAAAACGGTGAACATGACAATATCGGTGCAGATCCAGTTTTCAAAAGATTATCCATGTAATGTTTTAAATACGTGCTATGTAACTTTTTGTCCCACATTTAAAAGGCAGAATTAGTCAAAGAGAAATTTTACACTTTACAGATTCGTGTGGACTTTAGTTTATTATGAGATCCCATCAGAAGGACAACAGGGAAACAAATATTTATATCCCTCAGAAGGCTTCCTGTGGCTGTTCAAATTAAATTTCTCTGTGTGCGTGTCAGTGATTCAGAGCTGCAGGTACAAAGTGCCGAGCAGCGTGCCCTAAAGGGTGAAGAGGCGCTACAGGCGGCATTAGAGAAGATTCAGGACCTGGAGGGACAACTGCAGGGTCAATCCAATCAAGGGTCCAGAAGTGGTAAGGGTACCAAAATAAATAAAAAAAAACAAAACCCTATAGACCCGAGGCCCAGAAACAGTGAAAGAGCATTAAAGCATACTGGTGTCTTTGTATGTTGCAGAGTAAAAGAAAACACCTTCAGCTCCTCCAAAGAAAACCAAGCAGCAGCAAAAGGACCAAGAAATGTTGAACTGAGGCACTATTACTTCACGTGTGTGCGTGTGTGTGTGTGTGTGTGCGTGTGTGTGTGTGTGTGTGTGTGTGTGTATAGGGCTACACAGTTAATGCTTTGAGACCTCACAGGGAATACAGATCACAGAAGGAGTCTGCACTTCATCACTATCATACTCATTAAACTGGTAAAGGACACAGGAATAAAACATCATTCACCAGTGCTGCCTTTGTCACAAGACCACTTCTGTAATTAATGAGAATTAATACAAGGTTTTAAATTATATAATACTTGAAGTGCTCTGTTTATCTTCCATGTAATGACAGATTAGTTCCCTTCCCAGAAATAAAGGCATTACATTTAAAAAGCTGCTGACCTTCATTGTCAAGAGACGGACACTGTCCGAACCGAGTTTGCCTACAGAAGCGAAAACATTTGTTATGAAGTCATAAACTTCTCAACAGTTTTTTGGGGTTTTGTTTTTAATCAAAACTATCATATATCATTAATTGTATCAGCGCAATTCATAACAGTCATTCACATCATTGGTGAGTCCGTCTCTCCCTCGCTCATCCCTTCATCTCCGTCCACAGCAGGGGGAGGGGGCGGCGGTAGTGAGGAGACATCGGGGGCTAGGCCGAGGAGATCTGGGTTGAATGGAAGGACCAGGACGGGATGGAGGAGACGGAGGGAAGCCCTGAAACCATCCCAGGCATCGTCTGCTTTGGCCTGGAGGTCAGAGGGACTGTTGTGTGAAAAACATGTTTGCTTGAAATGAAATGATCTCAGTGGCACATGGTGAGGTGAGCTTCTGTTGGTAAGACTAAGACGAGGCAAAATTTATATCCATAATTTTATCGGCCATGTATAGTTCAACAACTTTTACGAATGTTTAAACGTTTGTTTACTAGATAATGTTGATGATAACACAGTTTCTGAAGAAGTTTAATATTAATTCAGTGCAATTTTTAGAAGCAGAAAAAGTCAGTCAGACAAACATTTTTACTGCAAAGTCACACATTCAAGAGTAAGACTATGAAGTTCGGCACAGTACTCACTTTGAACTGATGTTGTCCCTTGGCCTCAGCTTCAGTAGCCAAACTCTGCCGCAACTCCACAGGAAAACTGAGCTCGTCTCTGACAGAAGATCAAACGCTGGCTGGGTCAGCATGAACATCTTAGTGCACCACTAATCTCCACACACTTTTCTGCTAATCACACTTTTAAACTGTACAAATCAGCTTCTTTCTCTTGATAGTTACTGATAGTTCAAAAATCAGCTTGATTGTGAGCGTAGACTTGATCAGTCTACACTCACAGGAACAAACAGGGGCATTGCTGCCAGGGGGGGCAATGTGTTTTTTGATTTCATTTTTCTTTTTAATCTGGCCTCCAGTTGCTTACTGACATAGATGCAGCTGAGGAAGTCTTACATGTCTGCTCTCTCCACCCTGATGCCCCAGCGGCAGGCGACAGAGTCAGCACCTGCTTGTATCTTCTGCCCGATCTTCCTCCTGTGCAGTAGGATGTGACTGAAGGTGTGCTGGGCGAGAATGTCTCGGATAACCGCCTGGAGCAGACTCTGCAGCATTGTGGTCAGACTGCACAGAGCCGCGCTGCACAAAGCCACGTTCTCTATCTGGTAATAACACACTGCACTCAGCTCTGGCCGCACCAGGTCCTTTGTCACCACCTGTGCACAGGCACATGGAGATATCAGGCGGCAGTATAGTCAAAGTGGGATCCAAAGAAGATTGACCAAAGTAAAACTGGAATTTATCAGTTGTTCTTTACCGTGTGCAGAGGAACCTTCAACATTGTCAATCGGACGTCGACCTTGTGGCACACATCAAGGACAGGGAGGTAGAAAAGAAGGCCTAAAGAGAGAAAAATTGTTTCATTTAAAGGAAAGATTTTTTTAAAAAAAACAACAAAAAACTGTTTTTCTAATATGGTTTTTCTTTTTGTTTGCCTTCTTTGCATTTTATTGACAGACAATGTGCAGCTCTCAGACTAGAATATTTTAACCAGGTGTGGCTGTATGCCCACAGCAACTTAAAGCACACACTCACATCCTCAAAAATTATGAGTCAGCTGGATTGACACGTACTTAATGTAACAACAACAAAAAATTTTAAATCACATGATACATGAGCATAAAAAATTACAGTAATGAGCGACAACCTGGTCCTCTGGGTCTTCCACGCAGCAGGTGACCCAGCCTGAAGATCACAGCTCTTTCGTGCTCCCTCACTACCTGTCAGTCAGAATGACACATGTATCCCACTGACATAAAACACATGGAAAACTTCTGCTTCACAGTGTTTTTGAACAATACAACTGCAGTCAGAAAGTAGCGGTGGATTTACGCAGTTACATATACAGTATGTACTGTGTATGTGCATGTATATATTTGATCTTTTTTTACTGACTTTACTAATTTGTATATTGTATGTATGAATGGTATGTATGAGATAATTATTAATTGAAGACGTTTGGAGAAGGGGTGAGATTAAAAAGGTTTGTACTTTGAATCAAATCCAAAACAAAATTGTTGTGTTGGCTGTGCACATCGTGCACTGGATGTGAGTCTTACTTTTTGAAAAAGTCAGTTTCACATTAGAAAAAGGCGAAATTTCTTCATATTTTACTTCTTGAGGATGTTGAAAAGGCAAAAAATCATTTAATACATCAAGAGACAGCTCAGATGAAACTTTAAAAAAAAAAATAAATCTGTCTCAGACAAATCAGACAAAATTTCTATTGAAGAAATCCCTCTATTCTGTAAATAAACTGTGTTTGTTTCTGTTTGCTCTACGGTGTAGTTCTTACTTTGACACAGAACCAGATGGAAACAGGGAGGAAAAGGAGAACCAGAGCCAAGACTAAGACCATCAGCAGCCACTCAAACACCCCCAGGTTCTTGTGCTTCAGACCTGCAGGGATCCAGAGTACTTAGAAACCAACCCAAACACCGGTTGTATGAAATAATATAGCAAGCATGTAGCAAAATGCCAACTGAAACATGGAGTAATTTGTTTAATCACATTCTGGAGCTGACATTAGTATTTACTCAATGATAAGTATGTTTTAAGAAATTATATGTAAAAAAAAAAATGACAATAATTACACATTTTTTTCATCCAGATTAAAAAAAACAGAACAACTAAACAATCCATAACCTAATTTAACCTGCTGTTAAGATCTCCCTATGCTCCACAAACTCACCGTCCTCCTGCTCCGCTGCCTCCAGGAGACCCAGGTTCTCCTCCTTAATCTCGTCCTCTCTCACACTGTCGATGTCCACCACGGTGGTTTTCACCTTCACCTCGGCCTCCTGTTCCACTGCCTCCATTTTTTTCTCTGGCCTCTCCTTTTTCACTGATGTGTCTTCGGGTGTCCGGCCTGTCTTCAACTGCCTTTGTCGGTGGCTTCTGGGAGGCACTAAGGCTCCCCTCTCTTTCCTGGCCATCATTCTGGATCTCGCAGGGTGGCTGGATCGGACACCGGAGGTCCTCTCCATACTGACTGGAGACTCTGCAGTGAGGAGCATATGAGTGATGACTCCTGGGATGTTTCTGCTGAAGTGGTCAGCAGAGGGGTTTCTTTTTGAGTTAAGGCAGCATTGAACAAGAAATTGTGTTACTATTTCTGCTGTGAGTTGGTTCTTCTGGCTGGAGCTCTGTAACTGGAGTCAGTGATGCTAAAATGGAAATCAGTCAAAATAAATAGATAGTAAATGAGGTTGACTTTTAAGCAGTGGGAGGACAGTAGTGGGAGTGCCACTTACCACCCTCTCTTTCAAATAAGTCAGACAAACCACTGTGAGCAAAAAAAGCAAGACATATTTCAATGTAAGCGTCATCAAAAGATCCAGGGATTGTTTTTTTTAGGGAAGTTTTATTTATGTGATTTGTTTTAAGTTCAATCTTATCCAAAAACTCTTAAAACTTCAGCAATGGACCATTTTCCATGGCAGCCATACATACATAAAATGGCAGGTAAAGACAGGTGTAATTCAGAAAATCAATGAAATTTCTGTTCCATTAAGCATGGAAGAGCCTATCCAATAAGCCAACAAGCACAAAAGCAGCACATTGACTCTATTTGACCTGAATGGAAAAAAAACCTTAATTAACCCTGAAATAGACAAAATAGCCCAAATGGCTATTGTGATAAAGGTTTATAGTAAGTATTCAGTATAATGAATCTTATGCTTTTATCTTTACACCTATTCCCCCACCCAAAAGATGAGTTTTCCCAATCTGTGAACGTAAAATTAAAAGTGTTCTCACATTGGGGAGACAACATGGTAGCACATCTGTATACACAGCCATCTAGATTAGTTTTTTGTTCAGCATTCAGCCACTGGGACAAATATCATCAGTGGAATCCAGGGAGTCAAAGTTTGCCTGCACTGGTAATGTGCACACTCAGATATTTCCTCACCAAAGGGCTGAGATGCCGTTTTTCTCTGTTTTTACTGGAGAAGACCCACAGTATCCTCCCTTTTGTATCCTTAATTAAGAGAAAATTAATTTTGGGGCCAACTTGTCATTCTAGAAGTGTTTATGTGTGCAAACGTAGGAAAAGGGACCTGTTCGATCGTGGAGTGTAAACCCAGGACAGAAGCCCAGATGCAGGCGATGTGATGAGTCAGCAAGTAAATATGGCCCTTGAACCAAATTGAATGTCTAATTTTGACATTCTTCACATGCTGCATGGTTACCTTGGTAACATAGCATCCCTGCTGGTCTACACACCCTAGAACCTGGTTCACTGGTTGTTCCTGCCACTTGGGGGGCCACGCTGCTATTTTTCTGCCTCATAAATAAATAATAATTCATTATTTGTTAAAACGTTTTTCTATTGTCAAGAATGTTCGGTCTGTGTATGTCATGTGCTCCAGCTCTAATAAAAAGGCCCAGTGTGACAGTACTGATTAGAAAACGATCTACGGTGGGGCCTGCAGAAGAAGCGGTCATCTTCCCCCCTCCAATAAACGATCTATGGTCGCCGGGTCGCCGCTAGGAGGGCAATTTTTGCCAGAGAATTTGACAACCAGAGAAATTATTTGGATTCAGACAGGTAGTTACATCAGTCCTCGCTTTCTTTAAATCGCCACGTAAACTGCATAGAGGTTGTAAGTAATAGAAAACTACCTGTTGCACAGCAGACAGGGCAGGGTCGCCTGTTTTCACTCCCGTGCCGGTTTCCGGTAACTCGTGCCCTCTGGTAGCCAGCAGCAGGCATGGACAGAGTGGGTTCACGGAGAGTTCCGCGCTCCTGGAGGCCTTTGGTATGTCTACAGTCCCCGTCTGTGTTTAAATAAAAAATATTTATTAAATAAATATTTATGACTGTAACAGCGGCACCCAGGCGAGGCTAACCTACTGTTTTCCATGCTGAACTTGAGTTTTCCACTTCCTCGCGGTGGACGCCATCTTCCGCTGCTACGTCTAAGTGGAGTAACGTTAGCTTGGTAGCAGCCCTTAATTGCTAATGAGGTGCTGGTGTAAGGAAAGGATTTAAAATGGCTGAAAGTGAGTAGTTTGGACTTTAAGGAAGCTCGGTTGGCATCATGAACTGATCATTTTAGCCATTTCTAATTTTCGACGACAATTTCGGAAAGTGAATCTAAATGCAAATTAGTAGGGCTGTCAATAGAATAATATATGTAATCACGATCAATGATTGTCCATCTTTTTTTTCAGCTCTAAAGATGCGTGGGAGTGGGCAAATATGCTTTGTTTTATACAAATGTATGTTTTTATTGCAACAATCCAAAACTATGACAATGATTTTCTAGAATATTCTCACGCTCGTTCTGAATGCTCAAAAAAAATATGCTGAAAGAATAACATGGCACTCAGGCCCAACAAGCAGCGACACATGAGCACATTGACCCCTGTGGGTCAGTGTGCAGTCCAACCTGCGACCAGAGTCCCACTGAAGGTCCAAATAATGTTCTGTGACCCCGAGGAAACTGATTACTGAGAGGCGTCCAGCAGTCACTAGTTAGTGCACCCTTGTTTGTCCGTTCCCACGCCTCCTCCAATTTAGCTTCCTCGTCTTCATGTAAGTTGTGTATCTTGGTCACGGTGGTGGCTCTTGATGACAGTACATGCTGTATATACGGTCGTTAGATGCGATACGATTCATTTCAAGAAGGGCCTCATCCTCCACCATGTAAATCTGCTTGCAAGCTGTGCCACCCATTTAGCTATTGCTGTTGGAAGTTTGTTGCTTGTAGGGTCCAGGGATCTACTGGACCCTAATTTTTGTTTTGTCGAGAGAACATCTGGCAGGGCTTTAAAGTTGAACTTGCATTCAAAACACAATTTTGTGTATCCATTTCCACTTTCCATCACCTACGTAGATTGCCTCCTGATTTTCCAAGCTATGGAGCGTGCGTCAAGTGGCAATCTTGCATCAAAACAGTGGAGTTAAAAAGGATATTTTTATAATTTTGACAGCCCTACAAATTATCGTGATTTTATGTTTTCAAACAGTTTGTATTCTTTTTACAGTAGACTGATTGAAAGCAGTCAAAAATACAAATCTGTAAATCTGTTTCAGGATTACGTTACATTTGTCCTCTTGCTGTACTTTCACATTTCACAGGACAAGATGAACCACACGGACATTTTGCAGAGACTTAAAAAAGATATTCGTTCCCTACTGGTGTGTTCTAAGCTGGGTTTGGAACCCGAACAGCTCAAGTGTGACTATGTGTCCATGTTGGGGCATCCCATTCCCCTAAAACAGCTGGGCTTCAGAAACATCATGGATATGGTGAAAGAGATGCCAGATGTGGTGTCTGTCCACCTCATGGCGGACAGCAGGATAAGATTAAAAGGTAGAATCCATTTTTCATTTGTGCATTGATAAAAATAAATTAAAACATTGTGTTGTTTATTTCATAAATTCTGAGCCTATTCTTCCACCTCATATCATGCTCTTACCATGAAATGCCTGCCACTGCAGCTGTTGGTGATGAGATGACCCGAAACATCGAAGAGCTGGTAGCCAAACAGCGCACCTCAAAGTCTGACAGGATGGTCAGGAAAGGACATGTCAGCTACTTCCCACCCCGCTACTGTTACATGCCGTCTGCTTTGGTCCTTCCCAGAAGAGGTCATGTTCCCCCGGCTGTCCCTGCCCAGCTCAGGGTACATCTCCGCATGCTCCTCTCCCAGGTATGACTGCAGCATGTGTCCTGTGCAGGCATATAAACGCCTCTGTCAAAGCCGTTATCGGTCCATGCGTACTTCCAATCTTCGTGAAACAATATCAGGAATGCGTAATGGAATGTCTTTTTAAAAAATCTGGCTCAAACTTCAAGGTCAGTGTGACCTCAGAAAAGACATTTTTGGCAACAGCACAATTCAATTCATGCACAAATCATGACAAAATCGCACACAAATGTCCAAAGGGATAAAAAGATGAAGTGATGAATTTTTATATCCAAAGGGTTAAATATCAATTAAATATCGTAATATTTTGTAAAAACACTTTCTGTCCCTTTTTCCAACACGTTAATTCAGGAACAGAAGGGGAGGTTGTGGCTGTGTTTCAAAGTTGGCTATTAGAGTCTTAAATGTTCTCCACATGTTTTTTATGTTTTCTTTTTTGAAACTAAATGTTGTCTTGGTTCTAGTATTGATGCAGTCTTTCTCCCAGGGTCCAATCCGGTCGTCTGACCTGGAGTTCTGCTTTCTGCGCCGCTTCGGCTATCCGCTGTGTCCCAAGAACTACGGCTTTTACTCCATTGGAGAAATGCTGGTGGCAGCGTCAGACCTGATTGTTATCCAGCAGAGCAGGATGGGTTCAGTAGTGGCCCTCAGGGTGCTGCCCAAGCCTCCATGCGGACCGCCCTTTTTACCAAGGAAGTCTGGACCTATAAAGTCAGTGCCCTGGAGATCTGACGAGATGACTTCTACAGGGCCAGACACCAGTACTCAGACACCAAAAGAACTCCAGGGTTTGTTATTGGAGAGCTGGTCAATTCCTAAGAGGAAATATTTAACAGCCTGCTATAATGTGCCTCAAATTAATCTATATTCACTTATGTCAGCATTTGCATTTTGGTTTTGTGATATTAAATCTGGCCGAGGTGCGTGGATTCAATGAGAACTAACAAAAACTCCATATGTAAACATTCTACTTTGAGTTTTGTACTGAAAACCACTGAAACTTTTATTTTAATCAAAATTTTTAAATATACGTTTGTGCTTTACTCAGCTGAAGTCCAGGGTCAGCTGAACAAGCCCTCTGCTGAGACTGCTGCCCATAAACAGTCAACTGTCAATAACAAGCCAGAGATGGTTGAAACAAACCAGAAAGCGGGTCCAGATCTCTGCCAGGAATGTCAGCTCTTTGCTAAACGTCTCCTTAAGGTTTGTTCTCATTTAAAAAAAAATGCAGAATGGAATGGGGGAAAGAAAGTTAAATAACCTTTCTTTCTTCTTAATCAGCTGGAAGAGGAACTCTGCCAGCAAATTCTGGAGAATGGAGTTGCTGGTACCATCAGTCAAGACCTGAAGGAAAAGCTGAGAAAGGTTAAATTTGCTGCTAGTTATAAATACAATCACACAGTGTGTCTTAATGTCGCTAGTAATAATACTCTAATATGTTTTGTTTTAATGAAAATAATCATTTGCAAGACAACCAAGAAACATGGATGCAAGTTTTGTGATGAAACCCATTCTGTGTTCATGACTCTGCAGGTTGTCAGTCAGAGCAGTGGTGGATTATCTGTACATGATCTGCCGGCTGAGTACAAGGTAAAAAGTCATGTGCTACTTCTTGTCTCCATAGTGTCTGATGAAAGTTTAACGCAAACTCATTGGGTCCAGAGCTTAACAACTAATCAGCGTGAGGAACTGGATTCAGTTTTTCCTGATTCTATAGATGAAGAATGTTGCTCCGTTTCCGTGTAGTGATTAGAAAGCGTTTTGATGATGAAGCTGTTTCTATAATGATAATCAAAGATTTGTTGTGGCCTTACTGGGAATCACACCTGTGTTTTTTTTATATATTTATTGCTCCTCAGAGACTTTACGATGAGGACTTGCCCCTGCTACAGAGCGGCTTTGTTAGTGTCACTGAACTGATCAGTGCCATGGGTGACACCTTCGACCTGAAGCCTGCAGAAAATGACAGTGGACAGAACTGGATTGTCATGGACATACAAGACAGGGACATGATACAATCAGGTGTGTATGTGCATCAGTCACTATCTGTAGTATCCTAAACATTAAAGGTTTAATATTCAAAAAAGAAACGAGATACTGTGAAAATTATCTTCATAATTGACTTTGACTTGGTTAAAGGATAATTCTGGTATTTTTCAACCTAAGCCCTGTTTCCGGAACTCTGAGTGTCTACAACTTCACCAAATACATCTTCTTTTGAAAATTAGTTTGGGTTGTTTTTTTCCTTAATGTTTAAAGAAGACAAACAAATTAATTCAGAATGGCTCAAATATAAATACTGTCTGAAATATGAGGGAAAATAGTGGAACCAGACACAGATTTGGTGCATGTGCTGTCACTGATTATTGTTGCTGTAAATATAAATGTGTCCTCCTATATTTTTTAATCCAGTACCATTGTTCTACAAGGACACCAGTCAATGTTTATCTCTGCATTGAATACTTGAGGAAAGTAGCTTTTAGCTCAGCACAACTTCTCTGTATTTTGTAGGTTCAAAGGAGACAGAGAGTTTGGGGAACGGTGTCAGCTTCAGCTGTGGAGAGTCTCCTTGGGAAGGCAAACTTAAAGGTGATGGTGATGAAAATGTTATAGCAGATGACAAAAGTGAAGAGCCACAGACAAGTAATCATTTGGATACAGACACAATGGTTAGTCAATATCTTTTTCTTCATATAGTTTTACTTACGAAAAACTTTTTTTTCTTTTTACTACGAAATAAAATAAGTAGAGCACAAAACATAAATTTTCACTGCACTTAATAAACAGATACCCTTCTGGCTGTGTGAAATTTTGTAGCATATTATTCAAGTACCACTGCTGTGTACAACTAATATGTCTGTGTGTAGCTCTCTGGGATGTACCTTGCTGTTCAGGTGCCTTGCAACTCTACCGTGCCCTTGGATGCCCTGCGGAGTCAGCGTCTCAAACAGCCGATGCGCCTTGGTCCTCGAGCGCTGATAGAAGTTCTGGTGGAGCAGGTGGAGTCACCTGGACGTTTCTACATCTCCTTCTGCAACAGTGAGGAAGTCCGAGCTAAGGAGGACATGATGATTGAGATGAGGTGGTCGACTGTTAGTGGCAACTTAGGCAAACATTGTAATGAAGCAGAAGTGATAATGCTTCCTGTACCTGTTGTACCATTATCCATTTAAGGATTTCCTTTTAAGTTTGTAAAATTCATTTTCATTTTATCATTCTTGGCATTTCATCCCTTTGTTAAACCAGATAGCTCATTATGATGGACAGTTCTGATATTAATGTTGTTTAATAAATGTCTTGAACACTGTGTAAAACAAAACACTGGCGTAATCTATGCTGTAATCTACTTCAGAGTTAAAAAAAAAAAAATCCCAACAGTATGTTAACTTCACATTCTGATGTGTATCTAATAAGCTATGATAACTAATGTTTCCTATTTTTATATTTTTTCCTCTCCAGACGATGTTACACCTGTCCTGAGGTGTCAGAACGCTACCGCCTCCCTGAGCACTATGTTCGACAGGGCCAAGTCTGCTGCCTGTCCCCTGAGGGAATATGGTTCTACCGGGTGGTAATCCATCAGGTCATCAGCCCCACTCGGGTTCAGGTGTACTACGTGGATTTTGGCAACATTGCAGTTGTACAGAGCACCAGTCTCAAGTTCCTAAAGTAAGACCATCTCAATAGGCAGTGAAATGGTAATGCCTACCATTGCTAATGAGCTGAGCAGTGTTTTGTACTTTTCCTCTCTCTGTTCCTCAGATCATGTTTCTCCGTTCTTCCAGCACAAGCTGTTCCCTCATCACTGGCTGGAATTAAACCTGCCACAGTGAGTCAGATATCTTGTTAACTTGATAAATCTTTGTAAGGCCTGCATGACATTAAATATACAATAATTCAATATTATGATCATTTTTAACCAAACAATTTTTTTGTATGCTGTATTTTCCTTTTTGTTCCTTCAATAATCAAATGTTTTATAAGAATATGTAATAAAAGCAATCTTATCTTGCTGTTTGCAACTCTTCACAATTTTAATCTTGCATACTGAATGTGAAGTAAGCAAACTGTCAAGCTTCAGATGTCACAAAACCTCCTGTTACTGTTGAGTTTTATCGATTAAAAATGTTGTGGTTTACCACTTGCAGGGAAGCTGGACTGCTGAGGCTACCGCTTCTTTCCACAAACTTTGCTCTCAACATCCCCTGGTGGGCATTTTGGACTGTTACATTGGTGACGTGCTGCAACTCTACCTGTGTGACACACACACAGATAATGACATCTATGTCCACTCAGTCCTGCTGAGCCAGGGCCATGGGAAAAGCTGCAGCTCTGCAGCCAGTGCAGCAGTGAGTCTCTCTCTATATATATCTCACACACACACACAGATGAACAATAGTATTAACAGTTGACATGATTACTTAATCTATCTAATGTTATTTATGCGGGTGTGACAATACATTGGTCTTAGGAAATGAGACAATATTTTGTTCACAAGAACGAGACAGCACAAACTTTTAACATTACATTTAAGAAAATTTCAATTACAGAATGTATGACTGGAAAAATGGCCTTGTAACTGTCTCAGACAGCAAATGAGCAACCTTCACTAATGAATAATAAAGTTTATAACAATAACAAAGTTTATTTATATAGCACTTTTTAGAATATAGTTACAAAGTGATTGTAGTTGAATAAATGTCATAAGTCAATATTAATGAGATTATAAATCATTTACAGCGTTTATCATATTTTGATAATAAAACTACTTAAAAATAATATATCTGTTCTGTAAGGTATTGAAAACAGTGTTAAATTAGCAATGTTGATTTGCTTTGTAAAATAGAAACCAAATTCATCACAGAATCGACCTTTTTTTCACTTATGTTGGTTTTCCCGTAAATAAACACTGAATTGCCGGCTGGGTTGCTTGCATGAACTGTGCATGGAGGAGTGGCTGATATCCCTGATTATCAACCACAGAAAATGACTTCATATCAGCTGCAATGTAAACGATGATGTCCCTTGTCTTACAGTGCTTACACATTTTTCTTGTCTTGTCTGTTACTTTGTCACCCTTTATTATTTCCACTGTGTACCCCAAATGCTGCCACTGAAACGATTTAAAAGTGGTTGGGGCATCTTCAGTGCTATTATCGTCAAACTCCAACGTCATACTGCCTGCAGCTGGAAACATTTGTTCTTTTTTTTCTTGTGGGTTTCTTGTGGTAGACTAGACGCAGCTGTCCCCCACGGTTCGTAAAAAGAACTTTGGATAGGCCTCTGCCTCTGCTGTCACATTTTAATACTGCGAGATCTCGTCACATCCCCATTTAGTTGTTACTTAATTTTCTTATTGTGTCAGTTTGACTTTCATATAAGCATAATGAATAGAATGTTAAAATATTTGATACTGTATATTTACCGTTTAGTTATACACCTTCTTCCAAATAATTCGTACTTTATGTCTCTGTTCTTTCCATAGCTTTGTGTCCAGATGAACCCAGTGAGTCTCTACTTGGGGGAAGGAAAGGTTTACCTGCCAGACGTAGATGACGACACTGTTTCCTCCCATAAGCCCCCAAACAAGCTTGAAAAGCCTGTTTCAACTTTCACGATGGTATACACATACACAAATACACAGAGATAGCTGCTGACGTTCTAATAAAAAGTACTGCCGAAGAAAAGCATGTCCATACTGGACAGCTTGCATGTTTGCGGTGGATTTGCAGCTTCATGTCTCAGTTGTTTCTTATCTATGAGTACACTCTCCGTCTCTTTTCTCCCTCCCTCTCTCACTTCCTCTTTCTAACCCAATCTTTTAATGTTTCTGTAAAGCTTTTATTCTCCACCGTTCTTAGCTCTTATCTTACCAGCCATACCAGCAGCTGTCAGTGCTGCAGGCCCAGTAGAGCACTACACAGCCTCAACCCACAGTCAGTGTACACACTAAAAATACACACGCATCCTTTTGCAGGAAGAAAGGGTTACAGTCAAATGCCTCCTTATTTAAATTTACGCTGTTCAAACATGTCAAGACATGTTGTTGGCCAATATATAAGTTGACAGCCAATCAGTGGGGGGTGCTTAATGGATATTGGGTTACAAAATTATGTCTTGCTTTTTTAATGGTTAAATGACTATTAAACTAAACATATAATAAGTAAGCATTTTTCCCCTTGTGTCTCCCCTACTGTTTTTGCTGTAGCTGCTGATTTTGTGCCTACATCAAGGATCTTAAGGGATCCTTGCTGTCATGTATTTACAGATATGACTAGTTTGTCATTTGTACAGATAATATTCATTCATAGTGATATTATTAAAATGTTGCCAGCTCTTAAATTAGATATCAGCAAGATTACATATAGTAGGTGGATTAGCAGTAAGCATTTATGCTCCTCCATACAATAATCCTCTTTTTAGAAGACTTGAAATTACCAAAATTTGAACCCAGGTGATAAATACATAAACTTACACAAACTACGCTGTTTATTAAATATGTGTCAGTGTGATTTCCGTACAGTTTTACCTGCTTGTACAGCTTGTGCTCTTTACATCATTCCTCATCCCATAGTTTCTCTACTGTTGCTGACAATTTGTATATCAAGAAAGAAATAGCAAGAAATATTTATCCACAATTAGAGATGTTCTAATTGACCAGCCAAGGACCGGAAATGGACGGTGTTAAGTGTGACCTGCCAGCGGCCAAGCAGCCTCTTAATTTCCAATTAACGACACATTTAATTCCCACACTCTGTACCAGCTGATATAGAGCGGGTGCAATAAGGCAGCTAAAACAGAAGAGGGCAGCAATATACCAACACAACGTGTAAGCTTGCCTATTCAAATGAGGAGTACTATGCATGCACCCTAAGTGATTCGCACAACAGGCAGGCAAAAATCTCCCAGATGTATGCAAACTTGCAGCCACACACTAACATAAACATGTCGGTGGTGTTGAACTTATTCACGGCGAGTGATGAAGACACAAAGCCAAAGTAAACAGCAGGGGAACCATCGCGACAACATTCAGGACATCAAACCTAATCAGACATTTAAAACAGCGTCACAAAGCTGATAAACAGGGATGCTAAAGCTAACGCTAGCTGGAGCTTAGATCCATCCGCAAGCCAGCAGCCTCTTCGTTCTTTCTGTGTAGGATCGGGGGATGTGCTTCAGGAATAACCCCTTCACTTTCAGCCGCAGTAGGGAAACAGCACACAGCAGACTCCACCTTGGTTTTGAAAAGCTGTGGCCTTTTTTTACTGAGAAATTAGCGCATTACTATACATCCAAAACATTGTTAGAATGCTACGTAGCCATTAACGACAACTTTGCCCTTACTCTACTTTGTTGACATTCGCTCACTCTTGCTCGACCACACATGTTATAGGTATCACCGTGTTCTTAAAGGGGCCACATTGCTCTTACAACACCAGGCGACAACAAGAACAGCCTGAATTGATTTTACAGGGAGTAAACGTTTTGACTACAACTTGACCAAAATGTAATGACATTTTGTTTACTAAAAGTAGACTAAAACTTAAATGAATTTAAGTAATTAAAATGTGACTTAAATTTATAGGCATTTTTTGTCTGAATTAACACTGATTTGGTTTGTAACTTGTGTAAAAAGAAAGAAAAAGGTAAATGTCTTATTATTATCTGCTAAACATATTTGAAAATTATGGAAGGAACTGACATTTGTTTTGTTGTACAAATCTGTTGCAGTTGCTTTTGTTGAGTAAAGAAATTTGTAAAGTTATTTAAGTTCATAAGATTATTTATAGTTCTTTCTAAGAGTTTAACTCAATTGAAACATTTCTTTAAAGGGCCATTGCTTACAATTTAAGAATATCTATCTGCAAACTAGTTGCTGTCAATTTTAATCTATAATCCAATTTGAATTTCATTCCTTAGTTTATTTGTGATATTCAAATTATATTCAAATTTTTGTGCTTAACTTTTAACAGATACAGATGCCTTTATCAGCACGTGATTGTTACACATTTTGTCCAATAGAGGGTGGTCTAAATAAAGAAACAATAACCACAAATAACATAATTTCAAGTAAGCCACCTGCACCATTGCACAGTTTATTTATAACCAAACTCTGTGCAGGAATTGAACCTAATCTCTTATTGTACGATCCCTTTGTGATTTTAGAATGTCTGACTTTCACACAGACAGAGATGCAGGTTGTTGCTGTCCACTGTAGTTACTGCACAGAGGTGTTTCATCCTCGCGTTGTGTACCAGCAGCAGTGGCTTCTCCCTCCATGTTTTCTGCCTTGCAACTACCCTGAGTACCGCCTACATGCCAGAGGTTTTTTTGCCGGAAGGCAAAGGGTTTTTTTTAAAGCAGTTGCAGCCGCTGTGGTCTGAGGTGATGATGACTGCGCGGTACTGCTGTTAAAGTGAACGTAATGTTTAACTTTGCAGCTGCAGCCAAAAATACAAAGCAGCGGAGCAAAATCACCTTGCGTCCTTCATTGAAATGACTACAGGCAGCCTAAAGGGTTTTTTTTCCAAAATATGAGTGAATTAAAGGCAAAGACGACTATGGTACAGTACAGATTCAGGAATAGTAGTAAACACATTTGTAGAACTAAAAACACAACTTTGAATAGTGATTTCAGCATTTGAATATCAACAATTCAAACCCTTAGATTTGTTACATCAGCCCTACTGCAAACATTTAACAAATCTTCGTAACAGTGTGTAAACACCTTAAGTCAGAAACCGTAGTATATATGTAATTTTAGACTAAGAAATGTATAGTTGCATGGGAGCAGGTCCTTCTATGGAGAGTGGCATTTTGCACCATAATGTCACTTTGTTAGCTGAGAACAGAAAAAAAGTTTTCACATTTGTGTGCCATAGTGGCATTAAAATACAACCAATGACATAACTCACCCCAGTAAACAGCGAAAAAAGAAGAAGGAGTTCAAGGAGGTTTTTTGTCAGCAGTCTGCTGATACGTTGTCCCAAATTTGTTAATCTATGTGACTCTAAATGGAGCATCATTCATAGACGGCCACCTTAGTTCTCATTGCTTGGGGCTATGGTGCTTTACTCTGTTGCATGAATTCTACTACTGCAGCAACATAACTCACCCCAGTAAACAGCGAAAAAAGAAGAAGGAGTTCAAGGAGGTTTTTTGTCAGCAGTCTGCTGATACGTTGTCCCAAATTTGTTAATCTATGTGACTCTAAATGGAGCATCATTCATAGACGGCCACCTTAGTTCTCATTGCTTGGGGCTATGGTGCTTTACTCTGTTGCATGAATTCTACTACTGCAGCACTGGATGCCGCTAGTGTTCACACACTGATCGTT
>KV751319.1:4695130-4714108 GCA_001698575.1 Mola mola
ATTAAAGAATAGTCCTTTTTTTGTATTTGCTTTCAATTATAGTTTTTAGGAGAATAGAATTTGAATCATCAGGTCACGATCACTCACACAAAAATGAAAAATTGGCAACTGGAAAAATGTAACCGTTGATAAAGGAGTTACCCATTAATTAGATATTCCAGGGACTCGTGCAGTTATCGGAACAACAAATGAGTAACTTCTACATAGGCATAGATGATGAATATGGTGTTTTTCTGCTCATATATGCAGTACCACCATCTGAAATCCTTTATAATACGTCATATTCCAAAATTAGTGATATAAAATACATTTAAAGGATATGGTTTTTATGTTGGTTTATGCAAAAATGCAATTGTTATGCAGTGAATACAGCTAAAGATCGCAGCACTGTTACTTTTGTTGATATATGAATCTGAAAGAAAAAGGAATTTCTTGGTGTCACAGGTTGAGGATGAAGAAAAAGACCCACCTGCCCTGGAGTTGATTGAGGACAGCTGGGACGTCCAGGTATGACCACCACCACTGATCTTGTCCACAACTATACCACCTCATTGGCTTCGGTTTCAGTTTGGCACTTCACCATGTCAATTTTTGTTTTGTATTGCAGCACCAATGGGATTTTGAATATGAAGCGATAAATTGAAATTTTGAGCAGAAATCTTGTGAACTGTGTTTCGTTTAATTGATTTTGAGTGTTCAACTATAAACATTAACTAAATAGCTTATACAAACACTATATGACTTATTTTGAACTTCCCCTTAATAGAGTTCAAACTCTTATCTCACCGGTGGTATATATATATATTAAGCTTTTGTGATTTGGATCGTGGTCTTTATCCACTGCACTTCCATAATTTAAATAAAGAATACATGTGAAAAAATTTGATACTCTATGTGAGAAAATATTGTTTATAAAAATATTGTAAACAACTCATTTTTGAAGTACGATGTTGTTCAGGGCATAGAAACCAACCCATTCAACGCTCTGTTAAATGACCAAACTATCAACCGTAGCAAATTGGATTGGGCCTTCAAATCCAGCCCTCTTTCTCCTTCACATTTAATCCACACCAAGACGACTCCAGCTTGTAAAACTGATCTTAAAGTAAGAAAACATCTCTTACTCTGTCTTCAGACAATGAGCACAACTTCTCCAACTCCAACCAGCATAATTCCAAGCTCCTGCTCATCAACACCAGAACAGGAGCAGCACCAGCTCATGGTTGCTGCCTCCTATTTGGTCAGGCCACCTCCATTCCTGAAGACCTTGAGCCTGCCCACCTCTGGACTGGGTCAAGGTATATATACACTGTATATACATGCATACTGATTTATCTTTGGACACAAGGACAGTGTGGACAGAAACCACTTAAGGACTGGATTTGATCTACAGTATTTGGGGTCATATTTGTTCATTTGTCAGCAACTCTGTAGCCATTCGTCTCGAGCTACTCAAGGCTCTGGATGTTGTAGGGCTGTCCTGGTTGACACGCCTCTGCAACATTGTGTGGACATCGGGGGACTGTGCCTTTGGAGTGGCAGACGGGTGTGGTGGTTCCCCTTTTCAAGAAGGGGGACCAGAGGGTGTGCTCCAACTACCGGGGATCACGGAAGACCACACACACATTGAGTACTGTCGCGAGGTGTGATCTTTTTCACATATAAATAATCCAGCAAAGCATTCACACAAGTTTTAAATGTATGTTCACTTGGTCAAAAATATCATAGTACTCAAATTTTTATATATTAACATACATGTATTCAATGGGTTGTTGTTTTTTTCACCAACACCCAACATATGTCTGCATGTGATTTAGAAGAATTTGTGGTGGTCAAGTGTTTTCTCTGAATTCATCATTCTTTAAGCCAAATTAGTTTAGAATTTAGGATTTTAACTACAAAAAGAAAAAGAAAACAGAATGACTGTTTACTTTATGACTCTTTCACTCAGCCTCAACATTCTGCATTTTTAAAGATCTACACTGAAGACAGTTTTACCATCAATATTTTCTATCAAGGTCCATTAATAGTAATGTACTAACAAAGTTAAAATAGTTTGCTGGACTCCAACTGACCCTTCGCTAAGCCCCATCCCCCTTGGTCACTGTAGCTCCCTCTGTCAAGCTTTTGCACCCGGCACGTCAAATATGGAAGTATAATGTAATATAAAATTTCTGCAAAAATTGATATCACAGAGAAGCAGATAAAATGTCTACAATATGCATGTTAGGTGTAAAGCTACATTTACAATATAATTTGTCGGCAGAGTAGAGTGAATGAAGATAACGTTAAAATCGAAGGAAAAGCTCAAACCACTTCTAATATAAACGCCTTGACATTTCACAAGAAAGAGAAACATATACGTGAACAGCAATGTTCTTGTATAGCAGAGTCAATGTATATACTGTATGTTAACATTCTCTAACACAAAGCTTGCATTAGTTAGCATCTTGCCTTGGAACAAGCAAATGTGTCTTTAGGCTAACCTAAAGAATTTGGTTTGTGTTAAGATTTAAAGTGAATGACATAATAACCATGAAGTACTTGCACATAATTACATTGTTTGTTTTAGATGAATAAGTAATTTATTATGAAGCCATTTCAGCAAACAATCTTCTCAGAACTGTCATGGAAAGGGAACATCATATTTGAATTTCTGTTCAGACCCGATCTTTGCTTTACTAATGGTTACATAGCAAAAATCTAAAGGATTTCTTTGTAATATACAAAAATAACTGGGTGGAGCAAAATGATCTGCTTTATACAACAAGGTTCTTTTCTAATACACACACACACTCATTTTCTAACAGGATTATACACGACCTTCATTAACCAGCACATGTACTTAGAGAGAGAACCCTTCAATTAAATTAAACTCTGTCTGTGGATGCAGAGAGGACATATTGATTTCTATCCTGCTGCTTGCAATAGTGGATGTACCTGCCCTGAGAACCTGACAGATATTCAATTAAACCTGTTACCAGAGCTATTTATCCCCACAAGCTGCTTCCTTACTTTGCATTTTTCCTGATAATGATAAACTGATGCTGTACATAAGCAACCGAGTAATTCTCTCAAAAGCTACTGCGCAAATCTACTGCACCAACATTGGTTGCTGTTAAGTGTTTTGATGTTTCATGTCCAGTTTGTGTGTTGTTGTGCTAAAATTAGTGTAGGAAGGTGGTTTGGCTCATTGCAGCTCTTTGAAGCATTAATTTGGACTAATTGGATTGCCTTGTGTGGGGCACATTTTTGTGGATACACAGTTGAACCTTTTTTTGTTGTTGTTGTTCCAAAGGAGGATTCTACTTTGTTAAACATTTTACTCCAGTTAAGAAGTAGAAATGTGTTACTTGCTGTACTGGTTTGGTCCACTTTCAGCTTCCATTGCTACTTATACAACCGGATACTTGGATTTGTGATGTATGTTTTGTGTCTCCCCACTGGGAGTTGGTGTGTGTGTGTATTGTAAGCTGTGACTGCCATAGTACATGAATACAGTTAAATTGATGGCATTAGTTTATTTTCTATGGTCATTGTCGAGAGCAAAACTCACTCAATTTGGGAGATCCTAACTGACACTGTAATGTTTTAATTTAATTAACCTCACATGTAGCTGTAATTACATTACCTGTCTTTATTGTACCACAGCCAACAATACAGTTTACTGGTATGTCAGTTACTAACATTAACATTATTTTGGGTTCTCTTTTAAGTGGACTGGATGTGTAGACAGGATCATTTCTGTTGAGATGCTGTATGCATGATGTCTTGCTGTGGTGATAGGCTAATTTTACCGTTCACAGCTATATTTCTCCATTAAGCAATCCATGCCACCATGTTATGCCCTGCCCCCACTGTGTCACTAATATCATCTATGTGTGAAACAGTTACATTCAGCACTAGAAATATACATTTTTATTGTGTGCACAGTACTGTAAATCAATCCAAAAGTAAAGAATTAATAGTTATCTTTTTAAATTAAAATTAACTTGAGTTAAGTGATCTGCATTAAAATTAGTCCAATTAGTGATAAAAGTTACTTAAGTCAACATCAAGGAGTAAACAACTACTCTCCATCAACCCCTGGTACTAAATGGCTAATAGTCTTCACTTTTGGAGTTCTTGATTTTTTTATTTTCTTTTTTGTCTCCCAGCATGCCCTGTGACTTGTTTGCTGACTAAAATTAGAAAAATGACATTGCAGAAAGTTGAGTCCAAGCAAACAAACTGACCAAAAATCTACAGTCCTTTGCAAATGCAAAGTTGGCACTTGTCTCTGTAATTTCTTCCTTTTCCTGTTGCATTAGAGATGAGTTTGTCTGCTCAGCATATTTATGATGTAAGTGTCAGCTTGTTGTGGAGCTGCTTTTCAGTGAAAACACTAGTTTTCACAGTACAATATGGGACAAATCTGAAAACTATTTCCATTCATTTCTGGAAAAATGTTAAAGGTGTAATTTTTAAGATATGGCCATAATTTTAGTTCAAAACAAGTACCAGTGTACAGTTAAGTCCATAAATATTTGGACAGTGCGTAATTTTTTGTAGTTTTTCCTTTGTACACCACAATGGATTTACGCAAAGTCACCCTCAGAGGCTCAAGTAATTAAACAATAGGATTGTAGTTGATCAAAGATCTTGGTTGACTAAAATCTGCATTCCGTGAATTTTACACTGTCAAAAAATTCATGTAAACCACCTGTAGTCGATCCACATTGCTGTATGTACTGTATGTCATACATGTTCTCCACACTGTTTCTAGCTCGAAAAGGAAACTGCAGTGGACTTAGTTTGCCATAAATTAAAAAGACATCTGAATATTTTGTGCTTATCTTTTCCGATCTGATGTCTGATAATTAACATTTTATATTTTTTGTCCAGGCATACAACTAAATCTGCGGAAAACTGTTTTCCCGTTTCCCGTGTTCGGGGCCAGGTAGGTAGGGCATCCTACATCCACCATAAACCAAATCCAAGATCAACGGCCTGAATATGTGAAAATGCAAATGAAGGAGCATTTATTCCTTACAGGTACACAACAAATAAAATAGACTGAACCTCTTAAAGAATCCAGTTCTAGTCTAATGTCATCATTAAGCACCTCAGTTATGTACTGATTTGTAAAAGATGCTAAAACAGTAGGAGTTAATTTTCATTTAATTGTATTCTGTATTTCTTAACTTTTATGTGAGGTTCCAATACCTTGATATTCTATTGAAGAGAAAAAAATATACCGGAAGTAGATGGCTGGGTTTTTTTTTTTTTTTTTTTTTTATGTCAATTGTTCTGGTTTTAAAGAAACCTCTTTTTTTCTTTGTGTAAGGCGTTTTATCATTTTTTTAGAAGCCATCAAGATGTCTGATGTGTTGAATAGCTCTTGACCGTTTCAGAATGTTGAATGAATGTTACCAAAACCATGCAAGTCATGACAAATTTGATTTTATTTTGGAAAATAAATCTTATTTGATACAATATTTATTATTTTTAAATTGTGTTGTGAGGTGCATATACAAAGCTTTCTCTAATTCTTCTCTTCTGGCACTCCTTTTATCAATCAGAACAATGTCAGTGACCTTCAGTCTGGCTGTTACCACATCCTCTACTTCTGCTAACATTACTTTTGCTAATGCAAATAATATTTTATTTATTTTTTTGTTTTCCTGCACTTGGGTTGTGAGTCTAGGCTCTTCCAATGACGTAGTAGCACACCTTAAATCAAAAACCAAGGAGGAACGGACCTGACAGCATCGAGCTAAAATATGTTTGTGTAATTCAGTAGACACGCCAATACAACCTAGTACATATTCAAAACCTTTCCAAATTAAAGCAGGATATTGTTTCCTGGATCATTAGTTTGCATCCTGCTGGGCTATGTGACCTTTACCAGCTAATCCACTTAGCTTCTTAAAAGTCTACTGATGACGATAACTCTTTCAAAAGCTCTTGTCACTCTAATATAGAAATATAAATAAGAAACCCAAACACACATGAAGCCTTCCTTCTTTTACCGCTAACATACATTACAACTGTGTTCCCCAATACTTTCGGATGCTGTGTGAAACGTAGATACAATTGAATGCAATCATTTGCAAACCTTTGTTTGTATATCCTTATACAAATCTTTTTTACAAAGTGGTAAACCTCTTCACATTCCCAAGCATGATATCATCACTTAATACCAATTAAACAAGAGATTTGAACTATGAAGCTGGATTAATGAGTCAGTGAGTCATATTTAGTCTGAAAGCAGGGTTTTTAATGAAAAAAGTGATTACTAGGTCAGATCTCAATGGTAACTTATACTGTACAAATAACCTGGTCCAAATGACATTATTCTCCTTAATCACCACGGCCATTTCAGTAATTATTTCCTGACATTATTTCTTCGGCGAGATATAGATTCTTGGCTAAATAATAAAATAATACATTTTACAAAACTGCTAAACTGCATATTAAGATGCAGCACAAATTATTTGCATCCTGTTGTGTTTTTACCACAGCAACATACTGTACATGCTTTCAGATAGGATATTTTGCACACCCTTTAGAAAAAAAGGTTTAGTCTTGGCCTTTTGGTACAGGTAATACTTAATCATCAAAATAACTTTACATTGATTTGACCAAAGACTAAAGTGATATCCACATAACTCAGTGTGTGACAGTGTCAGACCTGTATGTAGAATAGTGTTAAAATCTGATGTTTAGTTTAAGTTCTGAGAACTCTTATTACATTAGAAAAATAACCCCATAGACACAATGGTGCTCTTAGTGATTGTGCTGTGATATTTTTTTAATATTCTTCATAACTACATTTAAGCAACCTGTCCTCTTAGTTAAAGTCTGCGGCATGCATTTGACCCCTTTTATATGGGTTAACAAAGAAAGCTGAAAACCACATTTGTGATACTCTTTATCTCTGACATGGGGCTTTAAGGTTTTGTCAAACCAGCTCCAGAAAAGAGAGGTTCGCTATGTCAATTCACTAGTCCCCATCACACTATAAACTTGTCAAATCAGATGTATTTTGAGCATTCCACAACTATCTCACACAGTATTAGAAGTAATATTTTTGACTGACTATACAGAACTGACAAACATTGGATTAATGATTAATAAACTTACACTTTGGCAATTGTTTTAATGAGCATTCACAGAATAGAACACAACACAGCACACATTTTTCAACACCAAGACAACAAAGACTTGCAAGGCATTACATGATATGTGCTCCAATTACTGTACGTGTGTGTGTGTTTGATGCAGGGTGTGCTGTGCTGGTAAGGACACACAGTAAACCTCATTAAGGGGGATACTAATGTGGTTGCAGCTGATTAGCAGCCAGCAGCAGCATCAGAGCGTCACTGTGCTGAATGGAGCCTTGAGATCTGATTGTTTGATTTACTGTACAGTCAAGATCCTAAAATAGACAAACTATTCTGAAGGCTTTAGATGGTTGGTCAGTTCAGTAGATAAAAAGGTTGTATTATTGATGATGTTAGTCATTCACTTTTTTGAAACATGTTACTGGCTTCAAATTCAAAAATGGACATATAATTATCAAAAAACAATGAACTTTACATTTTATATGTATTCTTAATATTTGATATGCCTCGTGTTATTTTCAATTATATATGAGGGTTCAGTGTCCATCACATTCTGTTTCCATTTATATTTTACCCAACTTTTTTGGTAATGAGGCTTTATCTCAGGTATTCAGTAGTCTCATAGCTGTTTTCTCAATTTTTTGCTCTTTTCTAAACAGCTTTTTTACAAATACTATCAGGAATTTCTGCAATTTGTCAAGTTTATATTTTTATCTCTATGTTGGTAGATATTCTGACCTCTCCTTGGATCTTTTTGAACAGAATGTTTCAGAATGATCCGTTGCATGATGTGAACTGTTTTCTATCAACCATCCCTCCCTCATTGCTCCATTTCCTCTCTTCCTTGCAAATCAGCTCCATTTTCAACAAGCTTATTTTGTACCATGCTTTTGGATTTTTATAGGCTATACTAGTGTGCATGTGTGTTCACTGTGTCCGCTGCTTATCAGCTGTATTAATTTTAGGGCAATTCGACGAGGAGTCGAGAGAAGCTTCATTTCATTCAGTTGCTAATCCCTCAGGACTCTAGCTCTTATACTCTCACACACACACACACACACACACACACACACACACACAAATCAACAGAACCAGCAGTCTTAATGAAGCTTCACTCTACACACTGGATTTATATGTAATGCTCGGATAATGGTTTCCTTGTCCTTCTATAACTGTACTTTAATTACCACCATATGTACAAGAGTTTGTCATGTTGATATACCAAGTATATTTTTGTTGCTCTTAAGCAGGACACTACTCAGAAAAACAAAACAACTGAAAATATAATTAGTTCCTTAACTAGCAGAAAACTACCTTACATCTTCTGAATTCACATTTCTCCTAAGTAAGCCAAGGTTAATTGCATTGTAACTCATAGTATAACATTTCATTCAAAGGAGCGTAAAATAAAAGTAACTGAAAACTTCGTGGTGTGTCTTCTGTAGCAGACAACTGCTGCTCAAGCAGCATTGAAACCCCTACAGAGGTAGACCTTTTTGATCAAAACCCAAGTCCTATTAAGTTAACCAGAAGCAAAAGCCTTGCTGTCCTTGCAAACCACTACTTTTAGTTTTTATATTTATTTTTGGTTACAAATTAAACACAGATACCCTGGGGGTCCAAGGAGATTTTCTTGCTGGGAGGGCAAAGAGAAGGAGGAACAGATTTAATCTGATTTAATCACTTAGCTCTTGTTGTCGAGACTACCTCTTATTACTTACCGTTTTCGAACGTTGTGGTTGAAATGGCAAGACTATTAAATGTGGTTATAACATATTGAAAAAGTTGTGATTTTACTGGAATAATTTGCTATGTTTGTTACAGCATGTTGAATTGTTTTATGTTATTTTTTTTATTGATCGCGTGCCAATTTAGATGGTATCATATGCTCAGTGATGTTTGTATCTGTCTGCAGCTAACTTTGTTTACCACTTAACCCAGATGCCCATTTTTCTTTGTACATCTACAGCAGGTAAAATAAGTTTTGAACACGTCACCATTTTTCTCAGATTTCTCAGATTAAATGTATTTCCAAAGGTGCTATTGACATGCACCAGATGTTGACTGACCCAAGTAATCCATACTTGGGTCAAAACAAAACAAAAAAGAAACCAAAACCAAAACAAATAAGTTATGTGTAATTATGTAAAATGAAACATTATTGCACATGAAGCTGAAGAAAAGGGGGCGCAAAAAGGCATGGAAAGCCAAGACACCAGCTGAAATCTATCATAAATTAGAAAGGAGCAATCCTGCCCCTTGTCTGTGCAAATTAATATCAGCTGGTTCGGCCCGAACTGAGGGCCTATAAAACGGTGTCTTATTACAAGAAACATCTCACATTGGGTTAAAGGAGGTAGCACTATCAAGACGTTTGCAACCTTATTGTTGCAAAACGTAGTGATGGCATTGGTTACAGAAGGATTTCTAAACTTCTGAAAGTTCCAGTGAGCAATGTTGGGGCCATAATCCGGAAGTGTAAAAAACATTATTTCACCGTAAACCGCCCAGGTCCTCCTCGCAAGATTTCTGACAGAGGAGCGAAAAGAAATATCAGAAGAGTTTTTCAAGAGTCAAGGACCACTTGTGCAGTGCTTCAGAAAGACCTGGAACTGGCAGGTACAATTGTTTCAAATAAAACAATAAGTATTACACTCAACCACCATAGCCTATATGCACACTCACCACGCAAGACTCTATTGCTGAAGAAAAAGCATGTTAAAGCTCGCTTAAAGTTTGCTTCACGAAATACTGGGAGAATATAGTATGGTCAGATGAGATCAAACTTGAACACTTTGGATGCCCTAATACACACCATGTTTGGAGGGCAAATGGCACTGCACATCACCCCAAAAACACCGTACCAACAGTGAAGTTTGGAGGTGGGAACGTCATGGTGCGGAGCTGCTTCTCAGCATATGGTACTGGCAAACTTCATATAATTGAAGGATGGATGAATGGCAAAATGTACCGAGACATTTTTGATTAAAAATCTGCTGCCATCTACCAGGATGATGAAGATGACATGAGGATGGGCATTTCAGCAACAATATGATCCCAAACACAGAGCCCGGGAAACTCTCAGTTGGTTTCAGAGAAAGAAAATAAAGCTGCTAGAATGGCCACGCCTGTCACCTGACTTGAATCCAATTGAAAATCTATGGAAGAACTAAAAATCAGAGTTTATAAAAGAGTCCCACAGAACCTTCAAAATTTGAAGATGTTTTGTGTGGAAGAATGGGGTAAAATCACTCCTGAGCAATGCATGCAACTAGTTTCTCCATACTGGAGGCGTCTTAAAGCTGTCATTACCAACAAACATTACATTTGTTGTAGAAATGCTGATACTTTAGCAAGATAATTAGTCTAATTGCTAGCACTTAACTGTCCAGCAGAGAACAGACTAACTGCGCATCATTTTTCATCCCAATTTTGTCCTTCAGTGCTAGTCAGCGTTTTTTTTGGTGCTGTTATTGTTGACCCAGATAACCGCCAGACTGATTAATCATGTCCTGCCCTCTGTGTGCCGTCTATGGCTGCCTCCAAAAAACACCCAAACAGACCATCACAATGTGGAAATGAAAATGTACAGAGAGCAGCATCTCTGCAGATAAACACAAATATATATTTTTTTAAATCATGCATACTATGTCTTTGTTGTTGATTATAAAGTATATCCTTTTGAACATCAACAAACTCCACTACCTCTTCCATCCTCCACTTCCACCTGCCCCTTAACAAGTCACAAGTAGAAATATATTGTTTTTGTTGTATTTAGTATGTTGGAAATTAACTTGGTAGTTGTTGAATAAAAATATAAAATCATCAGTGCAAATCAGAACAAGTTTGCCTGCTATACAGTATTTCCTGTTGTTCTCCACCAGGATGCAGATGTGGCCAATACTGTGTAGTGGAAGCCTCCAGCTGCAGCTGGGCTCTAGGCAGTTAATATGCAGTGGCACACGCTGACAGTTCCATTTAACCATATTTATGGCAACCACAAGTAATCCATATGCAGATACGCCAGGCTGTCGGCATTCACATAATTGTTTTGTTCTGGCAGTGCAATGTGTCAAACTGCCATGCTCAATGACAACAGAGACAAACACCATCACAGGGTATTGTTTGTCCCCATAGACCTTTCCTCCCCCCTCTGTCTTCCCCTGTTCTATCATTTCATCCCCATCCTCGCTCCTGTTGTGCTCTGCTTAAACAGTCAGCTACGTCTAATCTAAAATCTTTCACCCCTTGAAAGTTGAGAAAGTAGATCCATTAAATATGCATAAAATAGATAAATTGTTCCTATAAGGAGTATTTGCCCTCCAATAAGCATTGTAAATCAGTAGTTGAAATCCTTTCCGCTCAATTCATTCAGTCCCTTTGGCATTAAATGGGTTTTTGCAACAAAAGACACTGAGCAGTATAACATATCTGCTGTGTGCAGGCTTAGACTCATCCATATAGACGTCACTAGCCAGCAGTGCTGTGCCTTATATAGCCGCTGAGCATTAAGACACAGCAGTGGGACTCAGAGCAGCTCTTTAGCTTGGACATTCTTTACATGAAACTATGGTCTGCAGCTTTTGCATTAATGACAGTTCACTTGGGAGGGACACCACTGTTTAACAACTATAGAGTGGTGAAGAAATGCAAAAATGGGGATAAGGGCAGGACTTTAATGCTGGATCATTCCTTAAAAACTTGGATTACCTTGAATAGAAACATTTTGAATGCTTAGTTTTCGTTGGTATTTCTATGGTATTCACAGATAGCAACGAGGATTTGGGGAAGTTCTGCACTTCTGTGACTGCTATTGTTGGGTTTTTTCGTATCTGTATGGAGATTTTTTTTTATTTTTTATTTCTGCCCTGTAGGTACATGATCCATGTCTTTCCAATCGTGTGTCTACAGTTGTTCCAAACACTGAGAGGAAATGTTATATTGTTTAATATTTTTGAGATAGTTTGGAGATAATTCACAAGGCAGCCATCGTTCTCTGTTGCTCTCAGCGTGGGAACCGCACATACTAGGATAATTTCATATGGGCTGTGTTCATGTTTACAATAAATAAAAAAGTGGGGGCCCAGGCAGATTATAATTTTAGCATTTCCTGATTAATTAGCAACTGAAAAGACAACGATAGTGACGATCCAGAACATATTTGAAAACTCTTTGGAATGGACACATTAGCCTGAAAGAAGAACATGCTGAATGTAATCAAGCTTGCAATGTAATATTAACTGTACTGCTGTTAGAAATGTTCTTTTAAATAATTGTACACACTGCAACACATACTTCAGTGGTTTGTTTTACTTCTAAGTCTAAATAGAAGTTTTCAAGGGTTGTGTTGACATATCAGAATTAATTTACACCTACTTATCTTAAGTGTGAAACTTGTGGAAATACTAGCTAGCTATTGATTAAGTGTTACTGTTTTACTAATTAAGTGATAACCTTGAAATATTCCCTAATGTCCTTCCAAACTGCATTCTATTGGTGTGGATCAGTTGGGAAGATATGATAACAATGTTTGTGTACCTTGAAATGAGGAAAACAGTATAATAATTAGTATAACAATAATTGATCTTCCCACCTAGAGCATGACATCAAGGCAAAAGGACAGCCATGTGAACGGTCTGTTGGTGATGTACCATGAAACTCTGGTTGACCTTTTTGGCTTTTGGAGTGACTTGCTGCCTGAAGTTAAAGATTTAGTTAGATCTTCCGCAGATACATGTCTGGTGTATTAGCACTGACCTCATCAACGGTCAGGAACTTTTGGCTTGTATTTGAAAGAGTTTGATTGCAGGTACAGCCAACCTTGTTTTTTGGTGTGCTGCCACTTGTCTCTGCCCCATGTCCCATGATGCTAGATTACTGTGCGACTGATCCCGGAAAATTTAATCTCTTCATTAATTGTGTTTTGATAACAATGCTGCACTTTGGTTACCATATGTAGTTATTGTTGTTAACATGCAGTTGCTTTCAATTAAGTGATGACATTTTGTGTTAAGAGGAAGGTAGAGCTGAAAGAAAAACAGGGCAGTCAGGTCACCTGATGAATGTCATCACTTTCAGTCAGCAACGTAATGCTTAGTCATGATCAGTCATCCTCCACGTTCCTCACCTTCTGTCCCTCGTTAATTCAACATCCTCTCTTCCCATCTCCCCTCCTCTGTCTACTGCTCATCCCCTCCTTTTCTGCTTTATCTCTTTCTGTCCACTTTGTCCTCTTTCCTCCCTCCCCATCCTCTCTCAATGTCTTTTGTCCTCCCTCGTTTATTCATTTCTTCTCCTTATCATTACAGGGACAGAGGAAATTAAAATGTCACCAGTGAATGTTTCGCAAGTTACATTTTGAAGTTATGCTGACAAGCTGAAAGTAAAAGATTGTATGTCTGGTAACTGATCATAATGCCAATGGGAGGTAAATTCCGCACTCATCATCAGACTTACTTACTTAAAAAGTAATCCTCATGTTTTTATATAGAAATTAAATATAGAAATCTTCTTTTCTTGCTGCACTTTCTCATGTGAGTACAAAAAATTCGGTCTGTTTTGTAAAATTCTGTGAAGACGTGGCCTATCTTTAAGTTTGCCAGATTAGGTTATGGTATTAAAAATGCTAAAATATAGTATTTGACTACTTCTGGACCAAGGGAGGAAGCACAACCTATCCACCTTTGTGATTGTGCTGCACCCGTGTCTTGTTTGTTTTCTCTCCCCCTTGTGTCTTTAAGCTCTGCTTCTCCATTCTTCGTGCCTGATTGTCTTGTTATTCTTGTCAGCGCTCCAGCGGTTCCTCATGTAAGTTTTCAACCTTGTGCCCTTGTATTTTGACCAGAGTTTTTGCCTCAGGTTTTGGATATTTCTGCCTGGTCTGACTACCTGTGTACCGATATTTGCCTGATTAAACGATTACATATTTTTCCCTTGTGTTTTGGTCTGCTTTTTGGAGTCCAAATGATCAGTACTTGATAAAGGAACTAATCCTCACACCCTGTGGTGTTGGGGCTTAACATTAAAGAAGCAAATAGAAATGAATACTTAAAATTCTGATGTATCAACTTATACAAGTAATGCCTCCAGTTCTTCCTAGGAATTTGTGTCTGGTTCATATATATGTATGGCTAAATTACTCCAAAGTTAGAATTGGCCACTGTGCTGCAGTGTATAGTAGACTATTTTAAAAGTCATAAGATGGCTGCGGAGGTAAACTTGGGCTAGCTGAATTTTTCAGTTTTAATCTTATACTAAGGCAGAAAGTTTGACATGTTGTCATAATGGTTATTGACAGCTACTGTAGATGATTAATATGGATGTTTTGACGTCCTGGCACACTTCTTAAAAGAAACCACACTTCAACAGTGAAAGCAGCTTTTCTTAATTCAAGCATTCTCTAGAATGACCAGATCTGTCAAAGCAGTTTTGGTTTTTTTTGTTTTTTTTCTCAGACTGGGTGTAAAAAGATGAAATGCAAACTGATTTCTCTTCGTATCAGTGTGCAGGCAGTGAGGACATGGCTGAAGAGACAGTTGGGAAACTAAAAGACTGGGGATGGGCTAGTCCAGATAAGCATCAAGCCAGCGCTGCCTCCCAGCACAGGAAATGGCATTAGCTTTGCTCTCACGCACAGTGACCTCCTCCTCCTTATGTTGCCATAGAGATACTGCTCAATCTTTACACTTTCCAAACATCTGGCCGTGCAGTTCCAGGGCAGAAATCTGTGCAGATGTCACCATCTATTCAACGGGCTTATGTTCACTGTGCATGTCCTATGCATACAGTTCCAGAAACACTGCCTTATTAGGTTTCATAGCAGCTCTACCTTATGTGCTGGTACTCATCAGAGGGAGCTTCGGCACTGTATTTCCCTTAACCAGGTGAGTTCTGGGAAATGAGGAGAAAATCCAATCCCAGCATATTTACTATAGGTTTTTTGCGCATGGGATTTCATTTATTGGTCTTGTCGCTAACCTGAACCCACTCTCAATATTAAACTTGATTGTAAGGCTCAAACATTTTGCTCAGTCTCATGACTTTACAAAGAAGGGCTTTCCTGGCAGATACAGCGAACAACACGTAACAAGCCAGTGTTTGGCTCATCTGCTGGGGCTCTGAAAATAGATGGTTAAAATCAGCTTCATTAAGTCTGGTCAGCACCTATTAGATTGCTTCTGGGCTTCTTTTTCCTGCAGCGTCGGCCTCTAAGTCACCACTTTTAATTGAATGTGTTACATGGTGTTTGCAAGTAGTAAATTTTACCCAAATGACCAAGTAATATGAAGTGATATAATGCATTGGTCATACAACGTATTAAAATCAAGTAAAATCTACAGGATCTTTGCAATAGGATTTAACCGTTTGTACATTCAGTTGGTGACATTAGGGTTAGAGTTACCCATGCGAGTCACTGCACACAGTATACTATGACTGGACTTGCAATTTAGCTGGTTGATTAGGGTTTGGCATCTCTTTTGCTTTTAATACTGGTACTGGTTGTGATTAAGTGTGTGATGTGTTAACCTAACAAGATAAGAAGTCCAGTTGCTTCCTACTAAACACTCCGAGATGTGTTAACCTTGTGACAGATCAACGTTCCACACTTTAGTTGGGCAGTTTTACTAATGAAGCAGTCCCATTTTAAACCAAAAAAAGAGAAATGTTAAATGAATATTACATTAAACATTTCAGAAATAAAACTTATTTATGTTAATAATTTTAAATATAATTATAAATGTATAATTGGGTGCAGAATTTGAAAAATTACAGTCGATTTATGGCGTAAAATTTACTGACAAAGGCAAAAACTGGCAGTAAAAGTTATGTGAGTATATAAAAAAGAACAATGGGAACAATGATTTCTTGTTCTCAGTAAGAAGCACTCAAAAGAAAGCTTAATATTGTATCCTGGACGTTGACGTGTTTTTTGGATGAACGTACTGCAATTCTGAACATTTTAGATTTTTATTTTGCTTCAGTTCATTTTGCTAACATGCTTCTCGACCACTATTCCAAGCCAAGAAATAGTTTGGCACATACAGTAAAACTTGACTGAAAACTTGTCATTTTTACACATTTTTGATAAAATTGAAAAAATGAATCAAACAAGATAAAATGTGTTAGCGAGCTTGATTCTTCTTTAAAAATTATGGGCAGCCCTTGGCTGTCTTATACCTTGTTTCCAGTCCTTATGCCAAGCTAAATGAACAATTTGTTATATTTGTATCCATTGCACCTTGAGCCTTTGTTTGTTATTAAAACTTGTTTATATGGGGATGAATGACAATCTACACTCTGCTTCACATGCATCAGGCTCTATAGACACTGGGAGTTGGCCGGGACAACCAGTGGCTCAGTGGCAGTCAGAGAAACTTTTCAGGGATAGATCTTACAAATGTGGTGTGTAAACTTTTTCCTACAAATATCTGGCTGATGTAACATCAGAACCAGTGTTGTCATTGACATGATCTTTGTCATCCGGAAAACTATGGATCAAGTCACTTTGTGCAGCAGTGAAGACAGTTTTCTAGCCGAGCTGAGTCTCTCTTTCTAGTTTTTATGTTAAAGAAATGTCAAATCGGACTGAAAAATCTGCTTTTCTCATCTTTCCCTTTCCCCTTTCCCCTTCCCGTTATTGATCCCGAGGGGGATCAATAAAGGTACATCTTATCTTAAAAACTTCGACAGTAAGTTAAACTTAATCATGGTCATTTCTGTTCCATAAAGCAAAGTTGGACAGACAGCATGCTGAGCTGTGCTTCCAGCCAAACACGGTTAATGTTAAAATTGTTATCATTTTTGTATTTGTCAGGTTGTTTTGTCTCACCCTAAGTATTTGCATTCTCATCCACAGTCCCTGGGTTCAGCTCGGGAAACACTGAAGTGAAGTCTGGACAGAGTGACACTGTCCTCGTCCTCACTATTATACCAGTGTGAACAGCTAAACACGTGCGTGGATTCTTACCTCTGATTATAAAATGATCACACATTTAATCCCACAATGTGAGTTTAGCCTTAATGCTTGGGGATGATGCCACTTGGGCGGCGCAGTGGTGCAGTGGTTAGCACTGTCGCCTCACAGCGAAAAGGTCCAGGGTTCGATTCCGGGTCAGTGGAGTTTTGCAGGTTCTCCCTGTGCCTGTGTGGGTACTCCGGCCTCCTCCCGCAGTCCAAAAACATGCAAACTGGGGATTAAGTTAAACGCTCATTCTAAATTGCCCGTAGGTGTGAATGTGAGTGTGGATGGTTGTTTGTCTCTGTATGTCAGCCCTGCGTTGAACTGGCGACTCGTCCAGGGTGCCCCCCCCCCCACGGATGGATGGATGATACCACTTGTTGAGACTTGTTTTCTTCATAATTCTGATTAAATGATACATCAAGCTGCAATAAATTCTCCTGCTAAAGACATCTTATGCCTCCAGAGAACTCATCGTTTCGTCACCATGAAGTGAGACGTGTGTAAACTGTCTCTCTGTCATTTATCATTGAACATAGTTTTCCATTTGAAGGTGTGTAAAATTACAGTAATGACATATGGAAGTGAACTCCTTGAAATAGTTGCTCATTTATTAGTGCAAATGTGCAATTCAGACCTGATATTAGAGCTTAAGTGCCCTTTTATTGCTTGTAAGCTTCTAGCACGTATTATCATGTGAACGCCAGGGTTGATTCGATGACTCCCCTGCTCCCCTCAGTTGGACGTGGGATTCAGTACAAATCTGTAAGCCTTTTGGGTTGGTAGGGCAGCGCGTCCCTGTTTGGTCAGCCAAGCCTTCCTCTCCATCGATATTTGCCTCAACTCATTGCAACAGTAAGTAGATTAAGGAAGCAGTGACTGAGGGCAAATCAAATACTGTGGCTCAGTGGTCTGTGTTTGGGGGGAATTACTGTAGCATGTATTTACTGTGTGCAGGGCACAACCACATTATCGTGCCTCCTTGTGTAATGGGAACATGTGGAACAAACCATCACAAATATTGAGATTATAATATGTCCATACATGGACCTAAAATTTGTAATAATCGTGTAATGTATTTTTTCCCTTTGATTTCAAAATGTGTTTAACAAACTATGTGTCTGTCATTTCTGTGGTATTTATCCTCTTAATCATTTTATTTGTAGAAGCTATAAAGTACACAGTGAAGAGGTGATGAAGTACTTTTGGATTTGGTGGTGTGACAATAGTCTAATATTCTAACAGGCACCTACATCGAGGTGGCAAACGTGTCGAGAACTTAGTCATCTGTTATAATTATTATCATTATTTTCTGGAGTAGCAGTCTTCTTTGTGAAATGTGCCACAGCAGGTCCTTGGCCAGGGAGGTGACATGATGTGGGGCGGCTCCCCTCCTCCCACCTCCTCTTCCCAGTCCGCCCAGCAGCGGACTCCGTCATTTCGCCTCCTCGTCCCGAACTTGTTGGATACAGCGGTTTCCCGCTTCCTGGCTCCTGTTTGCTCTCCCCTGGTGTTCTGAGAAGGCCGCCACCGCCGCGGGGTGTGAATATTTACGCGTTTTTAAAGGCTGCCCGCGCGTAAAACGCGCTGCGTCCCCGCGCGCCGCCTCCGGCCGGGCGCACCGCGGTTATGCTCCGCTCCTCGGCCTCCACCTGTCGTCTCTGTCCACGTCCCTGCCTCCCGATCTAGTGTGCCGGTCGGTGGCGGTGTCGTGCATTCCGGACAAGTTCCACCGCAGTCTCATGCACCCTGCGCTCCTCCGCTGCGAGAAGGATGCTGCTGGCTTTTCACTGTCAAACCACCACAGGATCAGTCTGAGGCGCACACACGGACCATGTAACCACATCAGGTACGTGCACGATCCCCAGAGACATTTGTTTGTGTAATGGACCCCCAAAGCCCGAGTCACATCCG
>KV751319.1:4721727-4734351 GCA_001698575.1 Mola mola
GACATAATAATAATAATAATAGTAATAATAATAATAATAATAGACTACTTGATTATAGACTATAGATAATAGATTAATAGACTATTATTTAATTTTTCACATTTTTGCCTAAATTGTTCATTCCACATCATGTAGTAATAAACGGTGTTGCGAAACGTGCATCAGTCTGCATCTAGTTGCTAATAAGGTTAATGGCTTTATTCCCCTGGAAAATAATTACTGGTCCTTGGAGAAAGATCACTGAACCCTCACTTCTTCTCTTGCTCTTCTGCTGCTGAGCAAGGCACCTCGGCTGCCCAGTCTCGCCATCTGTGGCTGCGCTCGTCACGCTGTATTAGCTGTCACAGATAAAATGTGCGCGTGAATGTATGCTAATGTGATATTTGTGGTACATTACTCCCTCAAAGATAGAAGTGGGACCATTTCATTTCCTTTTATGAGCCTGTCGTGCTGACCAGCAGAAAGGAGGTACAATAATTACAGCTTCCTCCAGTTGCCCTGTAGTAGACTGTGAGTTCAGCGTGTGAAAGAGAAGCTGGCGTATAACAGCACAGCAGAGCAGCTGCAATGAAAACTCTGCAAACCTCGTAGGGCAGCAGGAAATAGAGCCTAATGTATGTTTAAGACTCAAATACTCATACAAGGTCTTTATTGTGAATCTGTCCAAACTGGACATAAATTAACTAAAAAGAATCAATTCAAGTCGTCTACTTCGACGCATCAGTCAGTTAGTGGCAACAGTTCATCGATCCGGATTATTTTTGAAGAATCTCAAAGGGCAATTTCCCACCATGTTAAAAACATTTTTAAGGTTTTTTTGGCTTTTTTTAAAAAAATAAACAACATTCTGATTAAAAGTTTAAGCACATCACAGAGTCATAAAGTGCATCCCTGCACCAGTTCAAAAAGTTCACCAATCGGAGTTGAGACTTTCTGTAGCTTGTGTAGCGGGATGAGCGATTCTGTCATTCTGATTCTGAAGAGGACTGTTGGTTTGAGATATATTATGAATATTTAAAATCAATTCTTAAGAGAAGTGTTGCTGAGAACGTTTGGTGTCTATGTGGGTCTGACCTCTGTACTCAGGCGTTCAGCAACATTTTGTTAGCTAAACATGATAAAATCATAAACCTTTTTGAGCAAGCCGGTACCAGTGTTGATTCGGAGACCCTGCCTATTCCAGAACCTTCACCGGACCACTTTCATCAGTGCCTGGGGGTGGGGTTATTGTGACCATGAACAAAGTAAATCTGTATGACTGCCATTGTTAAAACCGGAGAATTCAGATATTTGCACAATGGATGCCAAATTCAAACAGCAGTGGTCTGATGAGCAGGTGACCTGTCTACTTGCACAGAGTCTGCTGTACTTGTTCTAATGATGCTGGTAAATTGGTGATGTATATAGTGATGTAATGAGGTGATTATGGTGCACAAGCAAGCTGGTTCTCAAAAGGTTTATAGTAGCAGTATGGGCAAAGAACGATCTTCTCTGAGTCTTCCTGCTCTACTCAGATGTGGCTCAGATTGTAGACCGGTCGTCCAGTGATCAGAAGGTTCCAGTTGCAGTTAACATGTCGAAGAGTCCTTGAGCAAGACACTGAACCCCAAATTTCTCTTGATGCTGCGCCATCAGTGTATGATGAGCAGGTGGTAACCCTGCGAGGTAGTCACAGCCACCTGTGTGTGTGTGTGTGAATGGGTGAATGCAAAACCTGTAGTGTAAAAGCACTTTGAGTGGTCAAAAATGACTAGAAAAGCACCATATAAATACAGGACATTTACATTCTTGCTGCTCTGCACATTATAACCAGGGATCTGACAGACTGCTCCTGGCCCCTTGACTCCATTGCAATACCTTGTTTAATAACAATTAGGAAGTTTTTGTTGTGTGATTAGATGGCTTTCACTCTTTCTTTTTATAGTTCAGCAGAGAGTCCGAGTGCTTGTCAGGTATTTCTGGCTCCTTATCAGCTGTTGGATGGTGTTCAAGCAAACTCCTCTCCCCTGGCAGCAGTTTATCAGCTCTCTGCTGCATGGCTCTGTGCCCGTTGTGGTTTTTAATGGACTCATCGGAAAGCTCTCACATGCAGCAGCAGCAGGGCTCAGCACTCATTGATTGAGCTGAAAGATCCAATGATCCTGCGTTGTTGTGATGTGCTTTGTCACTTGCTGTGTGACTCCACCACCAGATGCCAGTACTCACTAGTGTCATAGGGAGGTCGTCATTCTGTGCTTTACTTTCCAACGAGTTACACGTTTTAATGTCATGTTCGCGCTGAAAAAGCTGGAGACAGATTTGGGCTGAAATGTAGACAGTACCGGCACATCAAATTCAGGTATGTTTTTTTATAGAACTTTTTCACAGCAGCCATTTAGGCAAGAAATAGCAGGTTACCATAAACACGTTAGCATACTAATGAAGGTTCTTATCCTTTCAGATCAGAAGCAGAATGAGCGAATAAAAGGTGATATTTAGAGATCACATGACTTAGATGCCAGGCAACACAAACACCTTCCACTGCAATGGCAGCACACAGAACATCTACCCTTCTTCTCTGCATCATGTCAGCCAGCTCTCTACCTTTGTCTGTAATCGTGTCGACATTTAGAGTTCCTACTCTCAGTCCTACATTCTTGACTTTCCTCTTCTCTCTGTCTCCAAACACGCTTCCCTCCTCTTGTTTTTTGACTACAGTGGCCCAATGTCCGCTGGTACCCTCTTTGTCAACAGCACCGGTGGCGGTCGTTGTTAACCTGGGACCCGACCGATCCAGTATGAAATTCATTTTCATGATTCGCATGTTGGATTTTGCTCAGTTTTTACGCCTGATGCCCTTCCTGACACAACCCTCAGCGTTTAACCGAGCTTTGGACCGGTACTAGAACTACACTGGAGTGTCTCCCCTAGTGGCTGGTGTACTCAAGATAAAAGGAAATAAAAAATAAAACCCTTGATCAGGTGTAATCGGGGCTGGCACCCGGACATTAAGGGGCATTAAGCAAGTTAAGTTTTGCAGTGGTTAGAAATATCCGTGAACAAGATACCGTATGCAATTACAACCATTATTTTAATATCATTAATACCTCTATTAACATGATGGGTCAGAGCTATTTTTATGCTAATTTAACACACTGAAACTAGGGCTGACTAACTAATCCTGTCATTTTTACTTCAACATTGTTTTTGTCTGAAACTCAGTATTTGAAACTTTAAAATGGTATTAACTGTGTTTGATACTGAAACATACTGGGGTCACAGTTTATACTTCACACTGTGGAGTCAATTTACAATTACACTGAAATTTGAACTACAGATCTATTTTGCATTCATAGGCATCTAAACATCTTATTAATAAATGGTTGAATCCCCCATGAATGTTATATAGTAGCAAGTGTTTTTGTTAGTTTTGACAGTATTTATTTGTACAGAAAATACATTCACAGCTGTAATGTCAAGTTATTATATAATATTAGAACGTAATCAGTCATAATTATTTCTATGAATGTTATTGAAAGGGACACTTGTAGCAACCTTATTGAATGGTAGCTCTCACTACAACTATCTCAACCAACCCTGGTCAAACCAAATTCTTTATTTTCTGTCACATCAGTGTCACACTAACAACCCTGCTAGTCTGGCGACAAAACAACAAACTGCCCTGCAAACTTAGAACAAACACTACAAAAAACAATAGTTATTGAGGAAAAGTCATGAAATTTCAGGCTAAAGGAATATTATTTAAGGTGTTTAGTTGCTTTAAAATATCAGAACAGGTCCAAATTAGCCTTATGTATACATTAAATTAAAAGTAATACATTTTTATCCTTGTTTTTGCACATAAACACTATGAGGACTGTGTTTATTTTCATGGTGAAGGCCTACAGACCGTCGACATACATGGGTTTAAAGGGCCTTTTTAGAGTTTGTTGCCGGGTCAGAGTCATCGCCGTGGTCAGTTTATGGGCCCCCTAGTGGCTGCGGGGCACTAAGCAGCCACTTAGTTCACTTATAGGGAGGCCAGCTCTGTGTCCAATCAGAATCAGCCGCTGAAAGTGACGTGAATGGTAGTTTTGTATAAAGACATTGCAGCCTTAACTACTAAATTAACTTGTGGTATGATTGATTTTAACTTCAGATCTCCCTTTTCACAAGGTCAAAGTGTTGATGTTGAGATATACAAGGAGAATAACAATAACGAACCAGCAACAGACACTAAGTTTGGTGAGGGTGGATACTGTGTGTTTGAGATATTCACAGAGATTTGACAAAGCTGTGAATAGTTGTGATTATCGGCATCAGAGTATTTGTCCCAATAAGAGTAGTGTCAGCAGTAGCAGTGGATGGACCAGCAGAGTCGGTGGAGGTGAGCCAGGAGACCCCCAGCCAATAAACTGGCTGTGTGTCAACGTGTTTATAGATATTCCAGATGGACCCTGAGTGATGACTCTTCACTTGCCACATGAGCAAAAGTATTCACCACATCTCGAGTGTGCACAAAGGAACCAGGAGCTGGCAGGCCTGGCTACACTTGCCTAGAGAGCTGCATATAACAGCATAAAGTACACCAGTGATAAATCTGCCAGCAGCATCAGACTGCGACCCAGATGGCTCAGAGAAAAAGACTGAAACTGTGTTACAACCCTTTGTTGGCCTATCTCTGTCCATCTTTACCGGGACAGAGACATTTTACCGCTTGTATCGATCATGTGCCTTTATACTGTAGGTCTGGGAAGATCATGCAGGGGAGGGGTTCTTCTCCCTTATTGCATTCTTTGGTCCAAATGACCTCGGACAAAATCACATAATTGAACTTAAATGTTTAATCATCAATCTCTGGATCTGAGTGTTATTCTAATAAAGACATGTGGTTATGAAAGTTAGTTTGCTATGTCTTGTAAATTTTACTACTCTTATGTAAAGATCCAAAAACTTGGACTGATTTCAGAGTCATTATGTTTTCTTAGTATTTTTTCACAAATCAATTTTTTCTTTCTGCAGTAATTTCTTTTTATTATTGAGCAGATTCCACAGTTTGTTTGTTTTTGAGCAGTTGACGTAACATCAGCCCTATTAGTTTGGAGATTCTTATGAAATACACTGCCCAACCCCACCCCCCAAAAAAATGTCCTGGATTTAACAAAGCAGAGAGATAAGTATCTTATATTGGATAAATACTGCAGTGATTAATATGTTTAAGCTGGTATCAAGTTTTTTTCAACCCTAACTAATGCAGTGAGCATCTATGCAACCATGTTGGAAGACACATGTTGTGGTCATGGAAAAGATGTTGGTCTGTTTCAGAAGGGTCAAATAACTGGTATAAATGTTGTGCCATCACAGTAGCCTATCGAAATTATATAATAATGAACTTGTCCCCACCAACAAAATTAAAGGTGCTCCAAAGAAATATTTATATGTGACCTCTAATCATTTTGCAAAGGATCTGACCATGGACACAGAGGCCAGGGAAGTTTTTTTAAGAGATGTATTAATTCAGGTGTGGGGTCGATGGTGGAGAAGTCGTTGCGAAACGGCTGAAGATGGCAGCGGTTTCAAATGGTTGACAGGGCAGGCAGTAGATGGGTTTTCCATAAGCCTGTTTTTATGCACATAAAGAACATGAATTGAACCCCTGAAAAGTTTGAAAAAAATCCAGAAATATTGTGTAAAAATGTTTACGCTTGGAGGTGGAAAAGTTGGCGTATCGATATAAGGTAAATGGGAATAAGTGCAGTGGAAACAGGTGAAGCGAATAAAGCTCAAATGGGAATAAGTGCAGTGGAAACAGGTGAAGCGAATAAAGGATGACGTTTACAGATCATGTGACTTAAATGTCAACCAACTCACCCGTTTTCCTCTGCAGGAGAGAGATGATGAGAAGCACATATCGGTAGTAGTAGTTGACTGTTTGTAGTGTTTCCAGTGTCCCTTATGTTATTTTTCTTTCGTTTTCCTTTCATCTTCCTCTACGTTTAGTTAGTTGCGTTCTTTAATTGCATCATCAGGTTGTGTCTTGTACTTCTTCTGTGGTAAAGTAACTTTGCCACCTGCTGCCCGCCCCCAAACCGAACACACACAGGCTGAGTTCCAAATCACATGCTTGCTATTAGTATATACCACATCTGCTCGTAGAAAGAACATACTGCAGGTTTTACGTACTGTATACGTCACATTTGCATTCAAGTCATATTTTTAATGGAATGATTACTGCCCTCTGTATACATACAGTAAGTCACAAAAAAAGGGTGCTTCTGTTACAATAGCTACAGGATTAACTGTAACATGTACACGTACTTCACAACCATGACCATACCACAATTTTGAAATAGTCTAAATGGAAAAAGAGAGTGGAAAGGGTGTTTCAAAGCACATATACCGAATGTGTGTCACCAAACCAAATTATAAACTTACTTAGTAATCTGACATCCAGTTCATTTTACCAGGGTTTAACAACATGTGGAAGATTACAGGGTCATACACACGATAAGTTAGTGGGCTAAGTTAATTTCAGTACCAAGGATGGCGCACGTCCCTTTACATAAAACGGAGATCAAGATATGTTTCTGGAGAAAGACACAACATTTTGCCAGTATTAACGGTTGCATGATTGAGCCGTGTCAAATCAGCTGTTGTCACCTTGAAACTTTAGGTAAGATCAAATGATCCAAACAGACATCCTCTGATTAAATGTTGAGCTGCCACTGTGTGCAGCTTTAACAGGTAGGTCTTTTTTTAAATCATACTCATGATTCTACTTTATTACTTAATAAAACCACAGTATGTTTACGTCACACTCACTCATGCAAGCGAGCCAACGTGCACAGACAAACAGACGCCCACGCTGGGTCGCAAAAGAGACGGTGCAGAGGACACAGATAGAGGAAAGGCTTTGGAACATCAGATAACAGGATTAGACAAATTACATTTCAACTGTGACCATGGGTCCCGTTTGGATGTGCCACTGCAGAGCTGTGGTGCTTCAATGAAAAAGTGACAGTTCTCCAAAATGATAATGTGCTGACTTTGTATGTGAGTTATTGGCTGGGCAGATTAACTTTGGGCAACACCTGAAGTTGTCAAGAAAAGGACAGATGAGCTCATATACAGTTTTTGCACCTCCTTAAAGACTTAATTTTTGTACAGTGTGGATGTGCACGGCCTGGGATCGCTGTCATTCCAGGACAACACTTAACAGGATAAATAACCAGAAATCAACGATATATTGATGGTGTAAGTGGGAACATTGTCAGTCTTCCGCTTGCCACTCATCAGTATATTTTTTGGGGCCAAATTAACCTTGCAAAGACAGCAACTCATTTCTCAGTGTGGTCTGAAGAGGAGAGATGGACAGCTCTCTCCTGCCATCAGATAAATGATGTGACGCACACACTGAGCGGCGGGCTGTCTGTGGACTTCGCATAATAAACAGAATAATTTTTCTGAATACATCTACTTCAAGTAGCTGTTTCGTCAGTAAGTGGAGAATCATTATCTCTGTGCCGTAAAGACTCCCTTGGCTCACTATTCTGGTGCTTTGGAGCCTTATTAAACATTATTTTGAAGACCACGTACAAATACTTAAGCAACTGCTAGAATTGACTTGAATAATTTTCCTGCTAAACAGCCAGATAGGAATATTGTGTATTCAGTGTGAACTGTTCTGAGCAGCCTTGAGTACTCAACTTGCATCGTCTGGCTTTAATCTTCTCAATCGATATCGTCTCATCTCCCAGGAAGTTTGGGAGACCCTTATTTGTGCTGATATTATCCGAGGGAAAACCTGTTGACTTGAGATTTAGAGCTCACATTAGTGTGCGTTACAAATAAGACTCAGAATCTGCGCAAGCAAGTCCTTTCTTTTATTTGACTAAATTGTCTTCATCTTTGCTTTTTAATCTTTAAAAATTTGAACACAAGCACAGGGCCCTAAATATGATCTGACAACTAAGTTCAGATATATCTGATAATATTTTCTTCAGAGACGTCAAATCAGACAACTGATTCTTTTATATGAATGTTTTTTATATGCAGTATGTAGTATACATATATGTATACTACACCAATGTGCACATGATTGCTGCTGCTGAGGTAGTAGGCTAGAGTGTAAACTCCAGAACTACATGAACTACATACGTTTCTGAAACTTTGGTGATGTCTTATGTATGCTTGTGAAATCTCTGCAAACAACTTCATTCTGATTTAAATGTAAGTTTTGAATTCTGATTTACAGATTGAAAACTAATTTAATAACTCTTCGTGTAAAATTTTTCTCGACTGACCAGGCTGACGTCTGGCTCAGACATGCTTTGTTTCCGGACACACTGAGGGGGCAAACTGTGACATTTATATTCCGAGTACAGATGGGGTTTGTGGCTGACTGCTGGGCCGAGCAATTTAAGAGCCAAAGAATCAATCTTCTAAAAATCCTCCAGGGCAGTGAAGGTCCTTCAGATGCCCCTGAAGACGGATGGCAGAGACTCCAGTGGGAACGCTCCATCAGAGGGAGAACGAGGGAGGCAGCACCAGAGATATTCCCATCACTCTGATTGGCCACAAAACAGCATATGAGTAATATATTACTTTACAACATGAAGGGTTTTTAATCCTGCAACAAGCTGCAGGACAGAAACAAAGGAAGGAAGCGTGGGGCGACGCATGATGTAATAAAATGATAAATCCCACCAAATATGAAAGACCAGTGACTGCAGATGTTTACACTAAAATACCAACATTGTCTTGAGTAGTGCATTGTATCATACTTTTACATTATCTAACACTATGGACCGTATCCTATGGTTTATTATTTATACCGAACAACACAAACTGTAGCTGCTGTAACGCAATACAGTATAATTAAATGTAGAATTTAACTTACAGCCTAAAGGAACTCTGGCTTTAGGGCTGTTTGTCCATCTAGATTGTTTAGTGACTTGTCAGTTTTGAAGGTGTGGGACATATAGATATTTCTGCCTTTTCTCATGTATAAACCAGATTGCACTTTTTTCTTGTGGTGCTCAGAGTGCCACTAAAATAAGATTAACAGTACTGTCTCTTTGCACATATAACTTTTCTTGAGATAATCCACAGACCTTGTAGAGAGCAGTTTCATGTCGGAACTGTCTTCTCTGTAGCAAACTACACGGAATCACTGCACAGAACAATTTTTCACAGATGATGGGGTCTACTTTTCAAACTTTTCAAAGTCTTTTTTGGGAGCTTTGAGCACTGGAAGAAGTGCAGTCTGTCATACCAGTAAATCTCAAAAAAATGGAATATTGCTATTTTTTTGTGATTTCATTCATATATTTAAATGTTCACATATTCTGTATACTGTAGTCAATAAAGTGATACATTTCAAGCCTTTTCTTTTAATTTTGAAAATTTTGATTTTTTTTTTTTGAGGGGCATTTTGTGTAGGTTATAATTATCAAAATTAAAATACGTTGATAAATAGAACTATAGGCCAACAGAAAAAAAAAATATATTTTTATGTTTTAGGTTCAGTGCCCCTTAAAAGAAATACAAATACAAAAACATTTTTTCAATTGGAAAGAATTACTAATTTGTTTCATTCATTTGTACATTCATCTGCTGTTACTAATCAATAGCAAGCAGCATCTCCCTTTTCTTCAGGCACACATACATGTACATGCAGATGAATGACCTTCGCCAGCTGCGGCCACTGTATATGAATGCAGTGCAGGATGGGACACATGGAAGTCAGAGTTCTGGTTTAGCCTGTTTCGGGGTCAGTCACACACACATTGATTAGTGTTTATTTTAAGCATTCCTTAGTCAGATTTTTAGGTTAAGGACATTTGATGCCAAGAAGAACACATATTGATGCAGCCCGATGGGTGATACACGAACCTAAAAGCCAGCTGGTTCTGGACATGTGATGTTTCTGGGATTTCTGGGACACAATGACACCATCTAAATCTCGCTATGTCGATTCTTTCTGGACATATGTCCCAAAAAATTTGGCCTTTCAGTGACCTTGACTTTTGACCTCGTCATCCCTAAAGTTAATCATCTGTAGCCAGTGCTGTAAACTCCAAAGGACACCAGTCGGACCCTTTTATTTCAATTATTTGTGGAGTTATGGAGGAAAACACATGAGCTTTATGTGACATTCGCGTTTGACCTTTGGCCATCAAAATCTAATCAGCTGTAGGTTGAGCCAAGGCACAACTTTGATGAAAATGTCATCAACATCGGTCAAGTAGTCATACAGACTAATGCCACTGAAAACATAAGCTCCGCCAACATTTATTGGCAAAGATAATAAACAGAAAATTATTATTATTTTTTTTTTTTTTTTTTGCATGATTTTCATTTTTTTCCTGCAAAATGAATAAATACTTTATCAGTCCAAAATGTAACGAAAGAGGTCTTTACTGTATTGGAACAAGATGTCACCCATTACAGACACCAGAGGCCTCAGGATTTACAAGCAGACGCACCAAATAAGTGAGGAGGTGTTAGCGTTGTGACTTGTGCAGTGATGGTGGGATTTAAAGTGCTGAACTCAGGATGCAACAAACTGACATACTGAATGTATTCATGGTTAATGAATTCATCATCCACGGGGGCAAGATTCACCAGACACTACTCATTTGCATCTCATTATGCATGCCACTTCAGTGGAAACAGAGCGACAGACCTTTTCACTGTATTAACAGGGAAAAAAATCTCCCCTTAAATCTGTGAATCGTTGAAGAACCAAACTTATATCTTTCTCAGTGAATTATGGATGTAGGCTACCATAAGCTTCTCGAAACATACATTAAACGACTGGAATTAATCTGACTTTATTAGACTGCCGTTTCAACACTTATTTAGTAATCAAACATTCTAACAGAGTGCTGAAGACTGTCTCTGTGGTGCATGTTTTATCAGGAGGCCGGACAACACATGTTTTAATCATTAACTCATGTATGTGTGTAGCATGTGTGAGACTGTCAGTCTTATCGGCACACGGGCCTCTTCAGGCAGTATGGTGGATTGAGGACCACTGTAATCTGGACCCAGCGGTGACTGATCCAGCTCAGCACGAGTGTGCGGACGTGCGTGTGTGTAGATGCAGATATCTCATTCCTCTCTGCAGTTGTCTGAAACAAAGTCCAACAAATCTAGCCAACAAGTTTGCTTCAAAGCTCTCGGAGAGCAACTTGTAAACGGTGAGGAAAAGTAAATCAGCGCCGGTATCGTTTTTGCATCTGAAAGTAAATGATGATGCAGCGACGGCGGTGACTCCCTTTCCATTTCCTACACGCAGCACGAGTCACCCTGTCAGCATTAATTATGAAAAATAGTTTGGTGTATCGTGTCTGAGATTGCACCCACTGGAGTGCGTCATGATGAATGAGGTTAAGAGCAACGTGTCAGCTGACGACCCGTTAGGTCTCCACAAAGAATATAAGACTAATGTGCTTTCTGACAGAAACATGGCTTATGAGCTCCTTGCTAGGTAGCGTTTCAGATGGCAGCCCGTTGGAACAGCACCACGTGCTCTTCTTCTCACCGGTCAGAAAAGAAAAACATCCGTTTGAGCCGTTCAGTACATTTTTGTTCAGTTTTCCTCACCTGCCCTTTGTCCACCTGTCAAGGAAAGGACACGAAATGGCCTTTTTGTTTCAGTAGTCAGCCCTTTCAAGGAACAGCTGTGAAATATGATGATGAAAAACACAGTTTTATTCAGTAACCTTAACCTAAGAAATGTTTTGGGTAAATGATTTTCTTTTAATTGCAGCATGCAGCTGTTCCCAAGTAGAGCAGGGACTCTTAACGTTTTCCCTATATGGGCCCAGAAAGCCTAAAAGTCATTTTTAATGTTAGGAAACTTCCCACTTAAATGAACGGGGCATGCGTCTCTTAAAGGGGAAATCCACTGATTTTACACATCAAAATCTAGAAGTTTGACTTCACGCTTAAAGAAATTTAAAAAGCCTTTCATTACTCCAAAGAAAGAAGAATAGGAGAAAAGGCCAGAATAGGACTCAGGGTTTCATTTTTGTTAATGGTGATATCTCAGGTACTAATGCGTGATTTTTTGTTTGTGTTTTTATTAAACAGTCCACTGGGAGTTCAGTAGTATTATTAGAATGGTTAATTGGTACATCCATGTCCACTTGGACAGCTGTACAATTGAAGTCTGTCATCCTTCCCAGCTCTCACCAAGCCACAAATGTCAGCTCAATCTCAGTTTAATACCGAATCAGGATTTGACTGAGTCTCTTATTTCCAGTGTTTTGTCCCTAACCCTGCTCCCCTTTCACCCCAATCATGAGTTTGATATGTTTCTATTAGCAAAGTAATAGATTTCACTTCACAGAGACAGCCTTCAGCCTGCAGATTAAATAACTGAGCGCCTCATTGCTAAATCACTTTTACTGCCTGTCTGCACTGTGTGTGTTTGAGCGTAGACACATTGGTTCAAAAATATGCACATTTGAAGATTTGGAGATTTTTATGTAAACGTCTTTAATGTTTCTTTTCTTCCACTAAATAGATGATCTGTTTTGACACAGAAGCGTTCCTACCAGACAGATTATTTACAGAAAAACTAAAAAATGTATTTGGAGAATTGGAGATTTAGCACAACGAATGATAACTACTGTA
>KV751319.1:4739472-4769481 GCA_001698575.1 Mola mola
ATATATGTCCTGGTGTTTTGATGTGTTGAGGAGAAACTAAACCTTTCTGTACTGTTTTTGAACTCACCAACATGAAAGGCAGCATGAACTTTGATCTCCAGCTAATCATTCACATGAGGAAGAAAATCACCACCACATGCTGGTATCAAGAGAGGGCATTAATTTAGCGTAATTTTGGCTAAAAGGTAAGCCTTGATAACTTTAATGTTTTATTATATTTATACCAAATTGATCATCCACAAGGAAAGAGATGCCTAAACAATCCTATGCAACGGGGAGCATGTCCCAGTAAACTTCTGTAGAGGATGAATTCACAATAATATGTATTTTTTTTATGAAAGTAAAAAGAAATTTGTGTTGATATGAATACTTATCCATTGTGAAACTATAACTAGTCATGGTTTATTGCCACAACCGATTGTGTGAGCACAGCGCATGCGTGAAAATAAACTCGGCTGCAAACCGGAAGGCGTGAGACTGGATCCCCGAGTGATTCATCTTCCGAAAACATACGATCTTCGGTGCAACTCTTCTGACAGCTAGCAGACAACTCAGCAACGCATTTATCAAAATAAACTGACAACTCTTTTTGTCAACGTGCGCCTTAATGGCTATGTGTCGCGTTTACGTACAGTGAGAAGATAAAGGCTTATTTCCTTTTTTTCCCTCGTGATTCTCCCCAGGAGCCGGGCGGGGTGTTGGTGAGTGCGGTCGCCCCTCCGGATAGTGGTCCAACTGTTGTGGACTTCAAGCTGGTTAGCGTTAGCCAAACTTAGCTTCGGTGTCCTGGCTCACATTGGCACTTCCTGTTTAGCGTGTGTTCTGACAGCTAGCTTGTTGCCCACAGGTCTGCGTGTGTCAACCGATGTCATTGTTACAGCAGTGAAGGAAAGGCTGCGGAGGCTGTACGGGTAAGTTGGTTTCCTGCTAGCTACGTTTGTCTCGCCCGTCTGTGTGTGTGATGTGTGTGTGTGTGTGTGTGTGTGTGTGTGTGTGTGTGTGTGTGTGTGTTGTTGGCACTCGCCCGCTGCCGGAGAGGAGTCTGTCTGCCTCACGAGTCCACTGGTTATGCGTGTTTGTGTGTACTTGACCGCTCAAATCGGCGGAATGCTGCCAACAATCCTTGAACTGCTGTTGAATAGAGAGCCTGTCATTCTCAGCTAGTGTGCACGGATGCAGTGAGAGGCAGCGATGTGCCCCATTCAGGCCTGCAGGCACCAGTAAGAGCAGCAGTGATCATTTACTGCAGTGCATATGAAAATCTCCCTCAACATTGGGCAGGACGGTATTTATTTGACTTTTGGAGCACTTAGGCGTTATCCACACACTGCCTTGTCTGTTAGCAATCAGGGCATCTCAATTAATGAAGCCATGAAGGGATTTTTTAAAACTAGGTTACTCACAATCGGTGTCTTTTTATGAATTGACCCGAAGAACTTTGGTCTGTCATATTCCACCCTACTTTATTGTAAAGTCATGTTTCGCATATGTACCTGTATCTCATTAACTTTCCTGTAGGTGCTGGCATGGGGTCAAAGCATTTGTAACAACATCTCTGGATCTGATCCACGTTTTATCTCTGAATCATATTTCCACTACAGTATGTCATTGCTGGTTTAAGGACATGATATGAAATCATAACTGATAATCTACCAAACTGCGTTTGTCGGTATACTGTGAGAATTTTAGTATTTTCACCTTAGCCAACAGCATCAGTGCATTATCACACTTGGATCATGACTAATTACAAAAAGAAAATAAAAGTGGTGAATAAATTGTTGTCCAAAAAAAGGCCAAAGTCTGGTTTAAGTAGTTGATATAGAAGTCTGTCAGCCAATCCCGAACTAGTATTTTGTGTTTGCAACGTAGTAGATCTCAATAGTATTGTGTGGTTTCATTTGAAGTCCCACAATCTACATCAGGATTAACAGAATATTATTCTCTTGTTTTTGGCTTGCTCTGTTTGTGTGTGTGTGTGTGTGTGTCTTTTACCACTTTTACAAGCAGTTATCACTCAATTAGGAGTGTGGATTGGTTTGCAAATTCTCAAGCCGCTGCACTGCTGTTGACCGAGAGCTGCAGTGATTTTTGGTTTTGTTGATAAGCCCGTAAATCAGTTTAATTTGGTTTTTAAGCAGAAATGCCAAATAATTTCTAAACTAAAACTTAACTCTTCCAACTCTGGTCCGCCTAATTATGTGATCTTACAGACCTATGCCTGTCTCAAATTGTCCAATGATGGATTGGTCTATTTGAAGCTGTCAGCTGATGTGTTAGTAAATGAAGTGTGTGTAGGCTACTGAAATGGACCAATAATTTGACAGTTCGGGAGCTTCTGTATACTCGACTCACAGTGGATTGTGACTGACTGGCTTTAGTATCGGCACTAAGTCAACGTGGCCTTTTGTTATGTGTCTTAATGGAGAGGCTTTTCTTTGTCTCGAAGGAGCTACTGAACTAACCTGTAGATCAGGAAAGAGATATTGTACATTTTTTAATCCTCAGATTTACACAAATCGTAGTTTATTTATAGTCATGTATGCAGTGGTGTTGGCAAAGTGTAATTAATTGAAATGTTTGACTGCAATCATAAGTCTGCTTTTAATATAATAAGACAAAACAAATGAGACCACACTTTTTCACTATTAAAATGATTCAGGTGGCTTTAGCATCAGGCCTAATGGGAAGTGAAGTTTCAGAGCAGGTTTCAGTCATGGATGCAAAGGAGAATAAAAGCTTCCTCTTGTCACAAGTGTTTGAAGAGTCACCTGGCTTAATCACTTCCACTTATGAGAATTGGTGGAAGCTTCTTGTAACTTAAAGTGCAGTGAATACTTTTACACTGAAAGGTGTCCTGGAACATGGGGCGGAATTCACCTCACAGTGTGTCACAAGCTAATCCCACTATTCAGACACAAAAGACATCATTGCAACACTGCCAGTAATTAATTATCCTGTTTTGTAAACTCTGATTGCCTGGCAGCCAGAGGCAGTGTTCAGTAACAAGCTGGACAAGAATACAGAAGCATCCCATAAACCACATAGATGTCATCTTTCTCAATGATAATAATTACTCCATTGTAACCCGCAAGCATTTAGTCTTGTTGATAGCCGTGAAACTGGTTATGCCCTGTAATCATTCAGTGGATAAGAGACAGGAAAGATGCAGTCAGCAGTGTGAGAAGCCTTAGGTGTTTCATCGAAAGGACAGCAAAGCCCTAAAAACAAGAAGTTTCATTAAAGTGCCAGTCAGACATGGAGGCATCATTATTGACAACTGTAGGAAACACCCAGCCCAATGCGTTGCATATCACCCAACACTGCTATGAGGTGTCATAACCTGTAACACATAATTGTGTTTTTTTTTTGTTTTTTTGATGCCAGTGTAGTTTAAACCACTGACTCCCCACATCTTTTCATATTTAGGTGTGTCTCTGACACCGTTTTAACAACAACACAACAGCAGGGCAAGCCAAGCCTCCGAAGCACCACAAACTCTCAGGGTAATTTGAATGATTAGCGTCTTTGGGTGTTGCTCAGCTTGTCTCCAGCCCTGACCATTCTCAGTTTCCATACAAGTACTGGTTGTGGGGAAAAGATTACATCTGGGATACTACTTGAGGGACAGGCTGGTAATGACTGGCTGCAAGTTTGCTGGTGTGTCTACAGATAGACCACACAAGGGAAGCTAGAAAGAGTTTAGAGGCCATTCTGGATAAATGCTTTTCTTTGTCATAACCAGATTTGAAATGACTATGTCTCAGTTGATGGATGGCAGTATGGCAGTAATGCAGTATTTTTCATGTTTTTGTTGGGTTTTTTTTTGCAGGTATAAGTACATTTTATCACACACAGTCGAAGTTTGTCATTTCTCTCTGTTTTGTGAGAGAGGAGAGGATAATGAGACGACCTTACTTACTTACACAGGCAACATTAAGTAATTAGAATTCATAACCAGTTTGGTGTGGCTAGAGTTTGTTCACTTAATGGGTTATCTAGTCTGACTTAAGGTGAAGAAATACATGATCCCCTCTAGGGTTGCACCATAAGCGTTTTTCAACCGCTAGTGATGAGAAAGTCAATGAATTCAGATTTTAATATTTTGAAACTGAAGTTCATAATTTGTAGTTAGTTTAGCTACTGTCTGTTTTCTCTCTGCATTCTCTTCATTGCAGCTTTGTTCTGCTCCTTGCTGTTCTATGTAATTGAATAAGTATGATTGGAGCACATGACCCTGTTGCTTTCCTCATGTAAGTCTGTGTGTGAGTAGCATGAATGCCCACATTGTTTTTGTGTGTGCGTGTATGTGTGTATACAAGTGTAAATCTCTGTGTGCTTCTCCATGACATCCATGTCATCATCATCAGTACTGCATAGCTCAACCCACAGCTATGTGGAACTCATGTTGGGCCAGATAATCTAGTCTAATTTTGGTAACAACCTTTTCAAAATAATTAATACACTTGAGGAGGAATAAATAAGGCAGATTTGTACTCACAGGGCAATAGCTGATTGTGCTATGTACACACATGATGTGACAGCATGCGAAAAGCGACATCTTCACCTCCCAGGAATCAAACCCTGGTAATCTCTGCACCTTATCCACTCCCCTATTGCATCCACAATTTTGTGCATTTCTTTGGCGTGCAGGCTGTCCTCCAACAGAGCTGGGCGGACAGAAGACGGACGGGGAGAGTTTCAACCTTGGTCTCCCCAGCTAGCTCTGAATAAACTAGCCAGTCATGGACGACAGCTCCTCACTTGGAAAAGTCAGCAGCTCAACAGAGTCTGTGGCCACCGTCACCAGTGAGGAGTTTGTTCTGGTACAGTCCAATGCTGCCGGGTCACCGCAAGGCTTGGGGGGCAAACCAAGACTCAAGGTCAGAACCACACATTGATAGACTTCTGCACCCGATGAATGCATAATACACTTTCCCTTATGGTGGTATACGATCCAACAGGAAGCCATGCCATGGCTGCTGATTTAGCAGTTTTCCCATTAGCCTTCTCCTTGATTTATTAGTCTGCCTTCATTGTTAACACAGCAAATGCGCCTCTGGACGCTGTTAGAGCTGGAGAGATCATCAATGGACTGATTTCATTATGTTTTGTTATGGTTACAACCTAAAACAACTTGTTGACAGCCATTTGAAGGTGGTCAGGCCTAGAATATTAGATGATCTTTAAACATCCTATTTTATTTCTCTCTTTCTCCTTGCTCTCATCCCCATTCACGTCCTCAGATGTCTTGGAATGGAAGCGAGCAGCTTGAGAAAGCTATGGAGGAAGTGCTGGACGATGACGATGATGACGAGATGAAGGTGGAGAAGAGCAGTGTTGAAAAGATGGAGAAGCACAGCAAACCAGAGACGCGAGTCCCGGAGCCCATACCTGCAGGTACACTGTAGACTCTGGACTAGAGAGGTGCAATTTGTCTGTTAGCTGTTCTTCATTCACCCAATCATACATCCAAGCTGAAATATTGAAAATGTTCCTTCCAGATAAAAAAAAATCAGCTTGTTTAACTGAGCTTTTTTCACACTCTTTTGGTATTCAACTCATTAAGTCAGAGCACGTGTCACTGTGACAGTATGCATGTGTACTTTGATATGTATAATTGAGCTATGATCACTATCAGATGAACATATGAGCCTGTTGGACATTGAATCATCACGGTGTGTGTTTTCAAGGCCGGGCTGGCATCTTGCCTTTTTACTGTGTTTGCAAGTAGAGTTTAGCCCTGCATGCTAAACAAACAGTGTTTAAACAACACACTGTCCATTTCTTTTCAGGTGAAAGTATATAGTACCTTCACCTACTCAAACATCAACGCTTGAAGCTTGAAGTGTGATTTTATATCGACTCCCTCAGCTTCAGCTTTGTACACTACACACAGGTGCCTGTCATGGCCCACATCTGAGTCAAACAAAAACTTCTCTATGACTTGTTGCATAACATCTGTAGTGGATGATGTAGACACGTGACATGTCACTGTCAACGCTCTGTTGAAGAGGATCACTTTCACGTGAAATGAAACAGCTACCCATACCGTGTGTGAAAAAGCGAAAAACGCACATGCTTTCCTCTTTCTCCAGTCCTGCAGTTGAATTAGAAGGGTTGTTAACAATGGATTCTATAGCACTACACAATGTTAGAAATCAAGGTTTGTCAAAAGTTTTATATTTGAATACTATATGATTATTTTCAGTGTCTAATTGGTGAATGCAGAGAAATGAACAGGTTAAACTTTGAACAGTTTTATTTTCCCCTGCTCATCTTACAGGTTTATTTAGTTTTCATAACTGAAAATCACTGAATTATAATGATCAGTCTTTAGTAAGTTTAAATAGGAGATGAAAGTAAGTCTTGAGTGATGCCAGTGTTTTGTGCTGCGTGAGCTTTGAGAAAATGTAGTGCAGAATAAGAGCCAGCCAGCATTTGTTCGCTCTTATTGTTCTGCTTCCTGTTTGCAGAGTTTAAAAGTACTAGGCCAAAGATAAGACCCCCCCCTCCCCAACTTCCTTTGAGGTTCTCTCTCACCTTCTGATTATCTTCTTCTCAGTTGTGTTTTTTAGGTTCATTTTTTTTCTTTGTCTCTCTCCACCAGTCTGTTACAGGGTGGTTAGACTACAGGAAGGAGGACATGTCTTGTTCTCAAGCTGTTTAAAGCCAATAGAAATTGCTGTTTTAACAGAGTTACATTTTACTAGACCGCAGAGAAGCAGGATTTGTATTAAAACTTCCCATGTTTTTACTTTTCAAAAAAAATAGTGCCATATTTCTTTCTGTCCACAGCAGGGTGTCCGGCACCAGTACGTTCCACAGTGCTGGAGGAGGACAGCGTTCAGTTCAACAAGCTGTCTTACCTGGGCTGCACCTGGGTTAAAGCCCCCCGCAGTGAGACAGAGGCACAGAAGGCCATGGCCACCCTGCGTGCTGAAAGCGCCATCCCCATCCCCATTACACTGCATGTCCCCTGTGGATCAGATGGCTCTGTCAGGTAAGCTAAATATTAAGACAGAGAATAAATATTTACATGTTTATTTAAATAAGCTCTTCACATTTGCTATTGCATCCATCCTGGGTGACCCTATGAAGTGGACAGCTCTGAGTCCTTCAGTTCGCACTTGACATCCACTGCAAGTGACCAACTGTGATTGGGCCTAGCTTTCCCTCTCTATATGTATAACACTTACGATACTTTTCTTTTTTTTTTACCTCAACCCCTAACCCTAACCCTAAGAAACAATTTAATGTATAATGTTTACCAAATTTACTAGAAGACCCAAATAATAAAGATTTTTTCATAGACAGTGTTTCAAAAAGTTTGCAATATTTCTCCCAATGCGACAACTCAGTGCTTCTTGAGGGAGACTGAGGACACGAATAAGAGAGCATCAGCCTATATTGGCCATGCAAACAGAAGCTTTTGATATAAAAGAAACAACTTAATGTCTTTTATTTAATTTACTAGAAGGCTTGGTTGATTTTGAAACTGCCACAGTTTTGTAATGTTAAGAATCTCCTCACTCTACTGCTCTCCAAATTGCCTGCTTTTAAAGGGGTTTCTCTGTATATTACTGCTACTAGTTTAATCAGTTGAAAAAGTCTGTTTACCAAAAGCTTGTAGGCCATTGTTGTTGTGGCTTCTTCTTGTTGTTTCGAGAACTTCAGGTGGGTAGGCAGCCCCTAGGAGATGAAAGAACGTGGCCATACGTGACCTCTGAATGTGGTCTAAGTGTTCAGATCCCAAATATGCCTTTAATGCGTCTTGGGTGTGTTAGTACCTGTACTTACAGTTCTCCACTTGTGATCAGATCACAGCAGATCTGAACAGGGCCAAATGACCTGTGATGTAAGGATAATAGGTACCTTGGCGCCGGCTGCCGTCAGTAAGTTTTGGTGTCTGTATGGTGTCTGTCCAGGAATGGGCAGTTTCTCGGCCTCGTGTTCATTACCCTCCTGCCACTTGCTGTAGGGGGGATGTGTGTGTGCAGCAGCTACTGGCTCATAAGAAATGATTGACACCCGTCAGATACTGTCATTGGTTTTTCCTGTGGGAAGCGACTCGTTTCTACAAATGGCGATTGGAGCAGTAGATTATCCGTCTCATGTATTACTGTCAGGAAATAGTGATCATTTTAGCAATTATGACAAAAATATGTTCTAAAAGTTAAATACTGCAGCTTTAATGTATTAACATGAGTGTGGTAATACAATATTCATCGGTTGATTGAATTTTGAAACCAAATGCCATGGGGTAATATGAGTATGGTCATCACAGAAACAGTGAACAGTGAAAGGCATTCTAAAAAGGTAAAGACAGAGCATTTTTACGACTCAGCCTGACCTCAACACTGTTAGATAGAGCAGCTGTATAAGTTTGAGATCAACCAAGACAACATTGTGGTGAATTACTTGCTATTTAGGTAAATTACCCATCACCTCTGATGTGTGCTAGCCAGCAGGGGAACTTAATTTACCATCATGAGTCATTATATTAAAACATGAAATATACCAAAAAGGAAATGAGACATAAGGTTTTCCAGACCATGCTGATGTACATTGCATGTTAACCCTGTCTTGGACACCTTACCACTTGAGTCAAGGTAGCTTGGATGAATATTCAACATAATTTGTTGTGGTAGAGTATTACATACAGACATTATGTTGAACCCAAAAACAGACTGTTCCTGACTCCAGTTTAACATGTGGCAATATGCACTTCATAATAGTTGAAAATGTTAAATGTTTACTTTGGAATCTTGGACTTCTTCAGTGATTCCCAAACTTTATCTGCAGCCTCCATCTTTTTTAGATAAGCAAATTTTCCAGCCACCTAGACACACATCTTTTTCTTCCAAACTCTTCCCCAGGATCATAGACCAGGCCTCAGGTACAGAGATCGCCTCTTTTCCCATCTACAAGGTGCTGTTCTGTGCTCGTGGACAGGAGGGTTCAGTAGAAAGTGACTGCTTCTCCTTCACTGAAAGTTACCGGAGCTCCGAGGACTTCCAAATTCACGTATTCTCCTGCCACATCAAAGAGGCCGTGAGTTACGTTAATATATTATGGTATATACACATTTCAAACTGCAGATCACCATGGATTTCACATGATTCAAACCATCGGCTTTTACCCAAAAATAACAAAAGGGCTTTTATCCCACCAATGTTATCCTCCCTTCACTGGCTTCATATCAACTTCTGCATTCACTTTCAAAGTTACGTGCCGAGTTTTAGAGCATTGCATGAACAAACTCCACAATGTAGCTGACCTCCTTCTCCCCACTTCACCTAAGCGGCCACTTAGGTCTGTTGAACAGAAACAAGAAACAGGCTTGTTGTCCCTGAAATAAGCTACAAAACATGTGGTGACAGAGCCTTTCAAGCATTTGCACCCTATCTATAGAATTTGACTACATTTCACTTTGCAACTTAGATTCCTGTGAAAGCTTTATGAAGCAGCTGAAGACATTTTTGTTTAAACAGGCTTTAAGTTAGAATACTTTCATTCAATTTACTACCCCATCATGCACTTGTATTTATTTGATGCTCTTCGTGTCTGTCTTTTGTTTGTTAATATTTTTAACTTGTGAACAATTGGTTTTGGTCTTACTTTTTTCTGTTGCTTTTTAATTTCTAAGTTTTTATCAATATAAACCATTTTGTGGATTTGTATTTGTAAAAGTTGTGATACAAATTTACTTTATTACTTTATATTGCACTGTAATACAAAGAAAGATTCTCATAAAATAGCTGTTTGTAGGAAAAACGCTTATTAAAAAGTATTTTGGTGAGAGTAAATTTGAGATACTTTGTACCAACTACATACAGATTCATGTAAAAGTATGAGGTTGGATGATGAAAGAGAATAAGACACTGACAGTAAAGCAGAACATGATGCCTCAAATTTTCTTTGTAAAAGGCTAATTTTAAAGAAGTAATGTTATCCAAATGTCATAATAGATGACAGAATTATGTCTACAAGATTATTCTTCCATTAACAGTAACAAATACAGTACACCTCCATGGTCAGTGTTGGTGAATTCAGTCTAATTCACTTGATGAAATTATATCTAAATATGTGCACTGTATACTTATGGAAAAATGGTTGTGACTTGTACTGCTGTACAGTCCAATAATTACTGACACTGGTAAACCTGGTGAGGGCACTCTTGTCCTCTTTTGTATTTCTTCATTTATCTCTTATCTCTGATGCACTGTGAGTGTATTTATTGTGTATATACTTACTCATTTCTCTCTGTAGAATGTTAGATTATATTTTCGACTCACTTTTAAATGAAATTCAGTTCCCTTTAAAGTTTCCCTTTCTCATATTCTCTGTATTACATTACATTTATTTAGTGATACTTTCATGCAAATTCTTTTTGCAATAATTGCATTCCACCATGTGGACTTGCCCCAGGAATTACAAATATTTTCTGTCAATAAAACTTTCTGCTTTTCTTTTCCTTTGCATCCAGGTCAGTCGCATCTTGTACAGTTTCTCCACGGCCTTTAGGCGTTCTTCACGGCCGGCTGACATCAGGGACACAGCGCTGCCCAGTCCGCCTGACAGCGACCTGTACACCTTTACTGTCACGCTGGAGATCAAAGAGGAAGATGGCAAGGGTAACTACAGGTATTCAGTCCACACACAAACACACACACATGCGGGTAAAAAGATATACAGGGGTCTCCATACACTCCATACAGCCATACATTTATAAAGAGTATTGTATCTTTTTTTTCCTTCTACATTATATGATGGTGCTACAGTATTATATAAGCATAAGGCAGCATTACATGCTCATAAACGGTGTACTATATGTGTTTCTTATCAGCTCAGCAGTGTTAACATGACAGATCTGTTCATAGTTGAAAAGCTTTAATGTGCTGCCGTACTGCCTTATCTGATCATTATTGTTCATCTGTAAAGAGCATGAAGCTTATCAGCACAGTAAGACCGTTTTCCCATTTTCCAAGTCATCGTAATGTATATTGTAGAGTATTTTTTTAAATCATTTTCCATAGAAATAAAATAGCTGTTCTGTGAGCAGATGCTTGTATTATAAAATGCAATCAGAAGACTTCAGGAAAGACATCCCATATTTATTCTTTTAGGTTAGTCAAACTAAGATAATGCATCTCTTTTGGAACCAGTATCAGTAGTAGTAGTAGTATCAGTATCTGTGCAGTAACACAGAGAGAACGCTATTGTAAACAATATAAATTTAGTTACATCCAAGAATCACAACAAAACTACACTAAGATTTTTTTCATGATAACCCTTTTCCTTCTTCCTCTCCACAGTTCAGTGCCTAAGGACAGGGATAAGTTCTACTTCAAACTGCGTCAGGGAGTTCAGAAAAAGGTCATACTTTCAGTCCAGCAAAGGTGCAACAAGGAGCTGGGCATTGAGAGGTGAGGATACAGTAAAAACAGCATACGTTGCTAACTGCCTTTCCAGGAGAGAAACTCTACTATAAAGGTTTTATTTACCCTAGAAATTCTTGGTCATGGTCTTCAAAACAAACCTTCCATCCACTAGCCCTTTTTCGGTTTGTGGTTACTTTTTGTATTTTGATTGGCTTTAACATTTAAAAACAAAAATGACAAAAACAAAACAAAAAAAAAGTGGTGAAGCAGCTGTCTCATCAGGACAAATGAGCTGAACTAAAGGAGGTAGTGATGTACTCATAAACTCAGCTCTAACCATCCTGGTTTCGTATACTGCATACATAATCAATAATTTATACAATAAGAGCGCCAAACTCTTTGCAAGCTGCCCAAATAGAACATAATAAAAATAATTCCCGCTAAAAAACAATAGTGCTGTACTTAATTCAATCGTCCTTTTGATGTGTTATGTGTTGATGTGTTTTAATGCTCTAGCAGCACAACAGCACGCAAGAACTAGGTCATCTTCATCATTATCCCTTTTCTTCATTCTCCCTCACCTGCCACTGCTATCAGAGGGAGGGGGAGACAGACACCTGTCCTTGTCTTTATTTTTAGTAATGGGGGAAACCCGTATTGATCAGAACTGAGTCTGTCTGAGATATTCAACCCGTATTTTATAACAATTTATTTTATTAAGATTCATTTTTGTTATTGCTTCAGTTTTAATGGTTATTTTCCTTTAAGATGCTCTTATGATTTTCCATGGTGAGTTGTGTTGATGAGGTGCGTTATACTCTGCTGAATGTTGCCTTGGTTTGAAGAAAAACATGTTATAATTCCATGTATACGTAGTTACAAATCCTGTTTATATGTCACTTTTTTGAATACCTTTAAAATGAATAACCTATCCTCAGTTCTGAGTTCAGTGTATTGTTATATTAGCTTTTTCTGAAACAGAGATTCCTGTACTGACCACTTGATGGCACCTCCAATCTAAAGCTGAAGGGACTTAGCTTGACCTGAGAAACTGGAAGCATAAACCACATTGCTTCAGTATAGTGTAGATGGACGACTCTCGTGAACATCTGGTGATATAGAAGACAGCTTCAGTCACACAATAATGTAATAAGACCTCGGACAGATGTTGGAGTAATATTGTGTTTAACTTCCTGTCTTTCTCCACTGCCTTGTTCTGGGTTGTGGAAGTCTGAGTAAACCAAATTCAATTGTGGTACAGATAACTTGCCAAGCTAGACTCTTTTGAGATACACAGGTTATAAGAATTTAAAACCAAGACAATATTGGTATATCTAATTATTTTTTATTAGACTTAATGTACAATTCTGACTTGAAATATTTTTTGAGTCAGATTAATAGAAAAAAATGTATTATTCAATAAAGTAATAATATTAATCATTATTATTTTTTTCAATATTTCAGTTTTTCTCACCAACTGATTTCACTGACTCTGCTAATGAAAGCGGATTATAACTCTAATGGAGTTATTGATGATTGAATTGTTATTTTACCATCTTATCTTCCCTATAGATGTTTTGGGATGCTGCTGAGTCCAGGACAGAAAGTCTGCAACAGTGACATGCATCTACTAGACATGGTAAGCAGAACCCCCATTGTCCGTTTCAAATAATGTGCCAGCCTTTTTTTTTTTTTTTTTTTTTTTTTTTTCAGTTCAATTAAATGAGCATATTTAGAAATAACAGACCCACAAGTTATTTTGGTCAGAGTTTACATGTAAAAGTATTAACAGTGTTTATTGCTAATTTAACAACAATTTCAAATTTGTTTTAGTTTATATAGCGATAAGATACAAGCACATAAACCATTCATAAATATCTACTCAGGAGTCGATGGGGAAGAGCTCTGATGGGAAGGCCTATGTGATCACAGGAACATGGAACCCCAACATTGCAGCTTTCCAGCTACTGAATGAAGACACACCAAAAGGTGAGGAGACTTAGTATCCCTGTGTTATGTCACAAAGAGTCCAATTTAATATATATGAGCTTTTTTTGTATTGGTAATTGCGTTTGTTGCCAGTGAACAAAGCTTGGGGTCTTAAAGCTTTAATGTATAAAAATTTTGCTACTTAAAAACTTTAAAATTTTCTTCTTAAGTAATTCTAAAGCCATTCATATGATCTGTATCATTTGACAGTCGCAGAGCCTGGTTACTGGTTGTTGACACAGATCAGGAATCTACCACATCCATTATTGTTACTTATGTGTTGTGGGACTGTACAAAGCTCAAGGTCATGTCTGGGAATTATGCAGAGCTTGCATTCAAGCATGGATGTGATAATTGCTTTCATCTGTTCTCTAGCATAACCTAGTCTCGTACCTGACTTTGTGACGCAATGTTCGTTAAAGCTCTGCATGTTCATGCACACTGAAGAATGAAAACATCACGTCAAGAAGCGGAACTGACAGGGAGATTTCATTGATCCGGTTCAAACTGCTCTGGATATTTACATCAAGAACCTAAACAGGAAACCAATATAAAACAACAAGAATTATGAATTCTTGAATTATGAATTATGTGTACAAAAATATCACAAAGAAATAAAACAAGTAGTGTGTTGTTTAACTTCAAACAGAATTGCTGCCTGTAATATTGGAGATGATGATTTACTACAATGTACCCGGGAAGAGACCAATGTTCGTCATTTTAAAAGCCAAGCATGTGTTCACCTAGATTGCACTGAGTGTGTCCAGGCTGAGAGCTTGCCTCACCAAATCTATTACAGCTAACAAATTAGACTTCTTGGCAACTTGCTGACCCTAAGGCTCTGAGACTTTGACTTGAAGGTGGATGGCAGATCTATCAAAGCAGTCTACCTCTTGGGACTCAGGCAGTGAGAGGCCTGATAGCTTCCACACAGTTATAGAAAATCTATGTAAAAGTAGTTTTAATGCAGTGTGCAGTATTTGAAAGTGACTTTTTGTATTTTGTTATCACAGTTAGGTCCGGAAGTATTTGCACAATGACACAGTTTGTATCATTTTACCTCAATAAACCACCACAATGGATTTGAAATAAAACAATCAAGATGTGACAGGAGTGCAGACTTTCAGCTTTAATTTAAGAGGTTTCACAAAAATATTCACAAAAATCGGGAATTATTTGGACAAAAGACTGACAAACAGTTTAATGGCCAGGTGTGGTCTGTTCTCATTATTTCAAGACAAATAAAAGCAGGTAAAAAGTTTTGAATCGATTTCATGTGTTGAATTGGCATTTGGCAGCTGTTTGACTGGTGCTATCAACATGAAGTCCAAGGAGATATCAGTGCAAGTGAAGGAGGCCATTATTAGGCATAAAAAACAAAATAAATCTTTCACAAATAGCAAAAACTTCAGGAGTGGCCAAATCAACAATTTGGTACATTCTTAAACCGAAACAATGCGTTGATGAGCTCAACAACATCAAAAGGCCTGGTAGACAATGGTAGACAACCTAAGTGGATGATTGCAGAATCTTTTCCTCGATGGAGAAAACCCCCTCACAACATGGAGACAAGTCAAGAATATTCTGGAGAGGGTAGGCGTATCATTGTCCAAGTCTTCAATCAAGAGACTCCTTCATGAACGTAAATAAAGAGGATTTACAAAAAGGTGCAAACCACCGGTTGCATGCAAAAACTGGACGGCCAGATTAGATTTTGTCAGAAAACATCTAAAACAGCCTCACAAGTCCTGGCATGTATGGGCATGTATGGTTGCCAAAGGAACTGCTGTTTATTGATGATGTGACTGCTGACAGAACTATCAGGATGAATTCTGAGATATATGGGGCTATACTCTCTGCTCACATTCAGCCAAATGCTACAAGACTGATAGAACGGCACTACACGGTGCGGACTTATATTGACCCTAAACATACTGCAAAAGCAACTCAAGACTTTTTGAAGGCAAATAAATTAAATTTTTTTCAATGGCCAAGTCAATCACCTTATCTCAACCCAATAGAGCAGCTTTTCAGGTTCTGAAGACAAAACTGAAGGCAGAAACACCCACAAACAAGAAGCAACTGAGGGTGGCTGCAATGAAGGCCTGACAAAGCATCTCCAGGAAGGAAACTTAGAATTTGGTGATGTCCATGGACTCCAGACTTCAGACCGTCATTGTCTGCAAAGGATTCCCAGCCAAGTATTAAAAACTATGCTCATATTTACAGTTATGTTAAGTTCGTCCAAATGCTTTTAAGATCTTGAAAATGGAAGTACTCTGCATAAAATAGCTGTAATTCCTAAATGGTAAATGCCATATTTTTGTGAAACCTCTCATATCAAAGCTGAAATTCGTCACTTCAATCACATCTTGATTGTTTTATTTCAAATCCATTGTGGTGATGTATAGAGGCAAAATGATAAAAACTGTGTCATTGTCCAAATACTTCTGGACCTAACTGTATTTAGTATAATATTTTGATGTGGAAAGGGGGAGCTTTTTCAAAGTGGTTATGAAATCAGCTAACATCCCCCTGGGAGCAATTCTTGGTGAGCAGTTTCTTGCTCAGCATGTGATTTTGTGTAATGGTTAGGCCATTGACTCTCTGGCGATTAATGACAAAAGTCTTTGTCAAATTATCTTTCTCCTCTTCCTTATCACAATCTGAAGAGGTCTGCTAAATTCAACTTTTTTTCTCTGTGTTTTTTTGGGACTTGATGCTTGCCGCCACAACTTTTAGTAAATATCTTGGAAGTCAGAGCCGTCAAAAGTCTTTATTGTCAGTAAAACTTATCTCACAATTATTTCTCAGCAACAGAGCTAAAATTATCAGAAATGTTCAAAAAACTTTCTTCAAACAAGGAGAAACCAAGAAAAGATCACAATAGTAATCAGTTTTTAGATGCAGGTAGCTATTTTTTTCCATCCATACAAGTTGAAATATTAAAACCTCTCTTAAATTAGTTGGTTTGATGTTGGCATTAATAAATTCATAAATTATGCATTTTGAAAACAAATATTTTCAGGGCGTATCTAGCAGAATTTTGTAATTTAAATTTAAATATATTTTGAATTTACAGACTTCAGTTGTGAAGTAGGAGATGATGTTACCTTAAGTTCCAACCCACTAGGGGTTGTGGCTTCTCCACAAAATGTTGTAGAACCCAATCAGATAACTCCTAAAATGTCTTTGTTTCAGATTTCTAAATTGATCCATTCATCCAGGCAAAGTTCTATTGTTTTACTAGTTCTGAGTATTTCTGAGGAAAAAGAAGGATGTAATTCAGCCCTTTTTACAGAGAAGATAATAGGTTAATGCAACTGACTGTGTTTTCTTTTACAGGGATTAATTTGTACTGAGTAAACATAATAGACAAGAAAAGGTTTTGCATAATACCTCTCAAGTAAACTGACTTTACTGCCTTGTTTTGCCTTTTTTGTCTGATTTTCTCTAGATAAGCAGGTCTACATGACAGTGGCAGCGGAAAATTTTGGTACTTCAGCCGCAAGACCTTCAGTGAGACCTTCTACCTTAAACTCAGAAAGGTATTGCTATTGCAACTATTGCAATTTCCACAAACCCCCACCCAGTTTTAAACTTTACATACGGTATATTTATATTTGTGTAAAACTACCCACCAGTTAGTTAAAGGACCCTTTGATCAGACTCTTTGAGACATCAGTCCACTTTTCCCTCAGTCACTACTTTTACAAGATGTACTGTATGTCTTGGACAATTCATAGTCATAGAGGTTTGTTATGTAGGTAACTTAGTTAGGCGCTAATTGGTTTGCAACTATGGGTGTTTCTCTGTAGAGGGTTTATGTTAGATTTTCGATGGGACAATATGAATATTTAAACTATAAGAATTAAGAACCTTTCCTGAGCAATTGTGGTAGGGGTGTAAAAAATGCTGTTAAACTGTAAGTGTCTTTTCGCCTGTTGAAAAGCAACTCTCCTTTAGTAGGCTGCGTGGAGCTGGCAAAGCAGTGGAGTGCAGGGAAGATTTGCATTGTAGGGAGCTAATAAGAGGCTCTGTCCCATTATCGGCATGTGGGTAATTAACAGCGGCGGTCTGACTTGTCCGCTTGATTGCCTCTCTAGTTATATTTTCAGTAAATGGAAGTGTGTTGGACTGGTGCTTTGGTTAAGAGCTAATTAACAGATAATATTGAGTGGAAGTTTTTGTAGAAGATGGCTATTAGAGGTGATCCAGACATAAAAAATATGCAGTATTATTGTTTTATTTTGTCAAAAATTCTTAAGAGCCAGCTGGAAGCCAGGAAGTAATTATATCTGCCAACATGTCAGAATGATTTCTGTTTTGTTTTTTGTTTTTTTTGTTGTTTTTTTTATTGTTATTATAAATGTACCTCTGAAAATGTGACTAATTTACTGGGTGAGCAAACCTGCCAAGGCTAAAGGCCAGATCATCTGTGTCTAGTCCAAGTTGAAATTAAGATCGAGTCCAATCAACTTGAGACCAGATTTAAACAAATGAGAATAAGTCAGAACTTTGTCTTCAGAAAATGTAGGCTTTCCAAAAAAGTTATTTCATTTTTTTCAGGTCAGTTTCTAAAGGTCAGATGACGCATACATTTCTGTAGGACCTGGATGCTTCAACATTTGCCTACAGAATTTGAATATATATATTTATAACCATGTTTCTGCAAGTTAATTTAAGTTTGATGCTTAAAAATATCCTTAAGTTGAGTAATGAAAAGCTTGAGACAGTATTCAGGAACCGACCAGGGACATGCTGGTGTCATTGTTTTTCAACTACAGTTGAAGATTACATTGCAAGTGAAAAAACACTGGTGATGTCATTATGGCCCTAACTGTGTATGCAGTCCCATTTTTTTTCTGGTAAAACAGTTTTTAATCCTACAAAAGAGTATTTAATAGACAGCTTTTTTTATGACTCCAAAATCTGATACTTCTTTCTTTTCTTTATATTACTTTTAATGTCCCAGTCGATCATATTGTGTTTGTACAGTAGACCCTGTTTGGCCCACAGTTAATTCTCAATTTTTCAGTGATAATACTTAATTTGTAAGACTTTTTGGATTTTTCTAGAAAATCAGTCAGGCTTTATATTCTATCCCAATATTTGCTCTCATCACTGACCTGAGTTCAGTCGTTAAACACCTTGTGAGTGGGCAGATCAATGCACCTCATTGATCCATTCTGCTAGGTAGAGGAGAGAGGCAATAGTAATTGAATAGACCAGAAATTGACATCAGCAGCAAGGTCAAGACTGGTCATGTCTTTGTCTCTGTTCTCTTGTGCATTTCTTTAGTCAATTATGATGCATTTAAGGAGAGGTCAAAAAACTGTGTTTAGATATTTTTCTCTTCGAAATTAATTGTGTTGCAATCATCATACTTTCATATACGTTCATTCCTGTCAGCCTTTTGCACTGGGCTGACAGTGCACGGATGGAATCTGTAAGCATGTTAGCTGCAGGTTTCGTAACACTCGTCTTGCCTGCCTTTGTCACTTCTGCTAGGTTGATGGCTAAATTTAGGGGCTGGCCCAGAAACTCTCTGCTTGGCTCTCTGCTGCTGCTGATGATATTGCTCTTTCTCAAGCTCCTCATTCCTAATGGGACTGTGAGCTCTAGGCTGACAGATTGTTCAGACAGCTGGTCAATTTCAGGTCTAAGGTTGGCCCTGCTGATTACCTTGTTGAGACTGACCCTCTTAAGAAGGTGTGCCGGTTGAAGCAACTCTGTGCTAGCCTGTAACTGGTGATTTTTTTTGTCTGCAAGGATGTAATTTGTGCTTTTTAAAGTAAAATTACCACTAAATAATCCTCCTCCTGCTCCTTGCAGTCTTGTGATACAAGCAATCAGTGATCTGCATTATGTATACGTGTTTAAATCTCATCATTGCACATTAAGTGAGCCTCTCAAGCCCCTGTAACATCTGGCTGTCGAGTAACGCTGATGTACCCTAGTTGTTAGGATAATTTAGACTACGAATTGCTGCGCACTTTTGGGGGCAGTATGTACACTAATTAAAGTTAATTTAATTATATACTGCCCTTGAGCAGTATTTGCAATAAATAAATCCCTATTAAGTATTCAGTTAAAGAGAGACATTTTTTGTTCCTCCAAATACTACTGAAACAAACCTGTTAGCAACAGAAAGAATGACTTTTTTGGGGGATTAAGTGACATCTAGCAGCTTGGTTGCAAATTGCAAGCAACTGCAGCTGACAGTCTTTGTCCGTTCTGGGCTGCTGTAGAAACACGGTGTTAACAACATGTAGAAGAGGAACCTCTGTGGATATATGGGCCCTATGTAAAATAACAAAAACACAATTATTATTAGCTTCAAGTGATCATACACTAATGAAAAATGAACATAATAATTGTTTAACGCAGCCAAATCCCCCTTGATCACACGCACATAGGATATTTAAACCTCCTTCAATTTTTACAATATTTTTGTTTTATTAAAATTGGTGTCAACACAGTTCACAGTTGAAATGTCCTAACTAAAGCAACATATGGTACAATATGAATGCCTGGGAAGAGACATATTTCTTTTAATGATCCATGCAGTTATATATAAAATGTGTGTGTGTGTGTGTTTGTCTACAGCAGACACCAGAGAGAGTGGGTCAGAGTGATGCTGTGTATGAGGTAGTGAGTCTACAAAGGGAGGCAGAGAGAAGCAATGAAGAAAAAGGACGACAAGCCTCGCCCACTGAGGAAGAGGAGGCTGATGAAGGTATTAATGGTTCTTTTGTCTTTTTTGCTTTACTTTCTCACTTGTTTTTTCTCTATCCTCTTACTCTTCATTAATTATGCTATCTGTTCCAAACTGTATATACACAGGTAATGCTTATTCTTTTTAATCTGTAAGAAGTTAGTTTTTCTTTGCTCCAGATAAGATACACAAAATGCACACATACACACACATGCATGTGTGTGATCCACCACTCAACGTAATTGTCTTCTAAATCTGGCTTGATTGAAAAATGTGCCCTCGAATTGAGTAGCGATGTACAAATCCCCCACTGCCTTTAATATCACAGAAACAAAGAAGACACTTTTGTTATCCTTCATAGGTGCCAAACAGAAAGTAATTGCTTTTCCAGAGGTAACACTTCCCTGTATTCCATATATAACACAATATGCTTCATTCAAATGAGAGTCACTCGTACTTTTCATTGGCTTATATGAATACACAACAGTGAAATTTAATTTTGTTTGTTTCAATGGCAGGGATGTATGTATGTGAGTAAGTGGCAAGTGATAATAATAATAATGGGAATGGTTTGTAGAGGCTGAGTTTGAGTAGGTGTATTCTGTTTCTACAGCAGATATTTTGTGTGTTTGAATGTTATTGTGCCAAAAACAGTGACTGAAGACACAATCTCAGGGGCTTTAATACCGATTTTTGTGACAACATACATTTTTGTGTGTGCTTGTACGTCAAGTGTGAATGGTGGTGTGTCGAACCTAGTCCAGCCATATTAGAGATTGTTGGCTTATAGCATAACAGCACTGAAGAGTCATTCTTCTTCCCCCATGCAAACACGCACACATACTCTTTGGGCGACTTGTACAGCCTTGTGTGTTTTTATGCCTGTGTTTAGGCGGGTCACTATGGTTTTGGGTTGTCTGTCCCTGTTTGTGAATACGAAATATCAGGATCACCTTGAAGGAACTTATTCAAATTATCAAGAATCATTCACTTCTACCCAAGGAGGAGCTTATTAAATTTTAGTGTTCAAAGGTCAAATGTCAAGGTCACTGTGACCTCTTAAACAAACTTTTAGGCATGACTCAACAATTCGTTTTCTAATTGTGACAACATTTTACATAAATGTCTACTACGAATGAAGGTCATCTTCATTGTGACACCATAATGTTCTGCTACAGCATTTTTCTGGCCATTACTAAACATCACCATTCAGGACTATATTTCAGATTTGATCAGATACTGGTTTGGCCCTGAACATCCATGTTTCAGAATATGTAGCTTCTTATCTTAAAATTCTTCCAAATATTCCAGCCTTTCAAATGTGGGCTCAATGGCAACAGTATGAAAAAAAAATATTTTCTCATTCTAAACCTAGTTTTTCACCACTTAGTTGATGCGATAAAGCAATTAGTCACAAACTACCGCAATCAGAATTGAGTCAATTCTGATATGAATTTCCTTTAAGTAAGTTGACTGAGATACTAAATCTATAATATTTATTTAAACATGACCTATTTTGGTAACAAGCCAGTGAAGAGTGGATATTTTCCTGTCTAAAATGGCAGCCATGCTAGAGGTATGCAGGCAAAACAGCAATAACATTAAAGGCGCCAACACCTTAGACTCAGTGAATCCCATACATGACCCAGTTTCAGCCTACGTATATAAACAGGACTGGCATTTCCGCCTGACCACTGGCTCTGTTGTCCAGGTGTCACAGATTAGACCTGGTTACACTTCAGGCTGCAAGCTTCCTTAAGTTGTTTTGGATAAAGTAGCTCACTTTTTGTGTTCTTTTAGCGTTTAGCTTACAAAGTTTTAACAAGATACAAACCCCAACAGATTTCTGGTACAACAAGGCACTACAGTGGAATACTGAATTCAGGTCCTATGTACAGAAATGTACAAAATATAAATCTTGAAAAAAGGCATACTTTAAAAAAAATAATAATTCTAAGCTTTATGTAAAAATGTCTTTGAAATTGTTAAACATGGTAACCCATCCTTACCTCATTCTGTAACTTCTCTGTTTTTCCACCTTTATCAGTCTTGTAGTCTACTTTTCTCACGTTGAAGCTTTAAAAAAGGTATCAACAGAGTGGGAGGCAAAAGACATCTAATGTGTAACTGCCTACGACTTGCACAAAGTCATGAGTCAGCCACCAAGGCCAGATGGCTTTCAACCAATATAGTGGTTGCTATTCAGAGGGATTTCTCTGTAAGGTCCCTCATCTATCCCAGAGCTGATAATTGTAGGCACTCAGAGGCGTTGAGCTGGAGGTCAGCCTCATTGTGTGCTGAAATTAATGCACTTCCAGTGTAGATGCCACTGCTGCCACCTAACACACGTACACTTTATAGGAATGTTTTTCTTTCTTTTCAGAAATTGCAGTTTGGAACGTAGGCCTAAAGCTGTCATTTTCTTTTTCTCTTGCTCATCCTTTCACAGCATGCATTATTATGCTTTACTTTACTTTTTGTGTTTGTTACTTTTTTTAAAATATACCTAATGCCATTTTTGTTCATGCACAGGCTAGGATCATACATTTTCATGCCGTCCCGCTGCTTGACTAGAGAAAAGCTCATTTAATACTTTGTTGTCAAATAGGAGGAAAATGTTTGAAAAACTAAATTCAAATACATTCAAAGATATTAAAAGGTATATTGACAGAGTGAAAAGTAGGGAGTTTCCGCTCACTTTAATGTACACAAAGCCCACTACTTGCTGTAACATTAGAGAAAACCAATTTAAAGGTTATCCTACAGTCAATGCACACCCGTCCTAGAGATTAAAAGGTAAATGTAATGCCCATCGTCTTTACACATTTTTTTTTTTTCATCACCTGGAATGTTAGCTGTGGCATTAGACTCACGCTTCCTCTGCACATGGCCTTAGCCAGTCTGAGGACAGAGGCAGCAGCTTTGTGCTCAATATGAGCCATTTGAATGGGCTCATCAAGCATTTATAAAGGCCTGAAAAGCTCCTGTTGAGGCTGTAAAGATGTGTAGGAGCAGTACTGCATTGAGCATCAAGACTGCGTGTTTTCTGCAAGAAAATTGTTTTGATTCATTTTAATAATGTAAAGGCTAGGAGAGAACAACGCCTTTTACTGAAATGTCAGTAAAGCAGAGTACCATACTATGTCCCCAGAAGCACATTGTCCCCGTGGGTTAGGTCAGGATTTTTATTTTTATAATGTCAGTTAAAATGTCAGTCTTTTAAAAGAATAAAATTTGAAAGGATGCATCTTGCTTTTTTTTTTAAGTTGTGGAAACACCTGAACTAGTTTTTAAATTTAGAGCAACAGCATGTTTTGACATATTTTCATCAAGAAAGCCTCTGTTCTCTTTCAAGACAGAGGCAAGCAAAAGATTTTCATACAAAGACTTGTTTATGAGTAGTTACAGCCATTTGGATCATAAGATAGAATGAAAAAGCTGGGCTTCTTTTTACTTTAGCATTAAAAAACATATAAACATACACATTTACCATGATAAAGAGACAATTCAAGCTTTGCCAATCCTAATCAGTCATTTTTTCAACATCATATTTTATATCCTGTAGATTAGTCAATGTTTATGTTTGCACATTGTGAATGAATAAATATTAGTATTCATAGAGACTAAGATATGTATTTGTTCAGTGTTCAAAGATCTGAATTCATGTGAAAAGCTTTGTGTGCATCCACTTTAAGTTAGGATTTAGGAGAAGACAGAGAAGAGAGTGGGTGTGTGTCATTTTGTGTTTCAAACTATGCTTGTACCCCCTCTACAGTATGCAATGTATTACTATATACTGTATAATATACTGTATATGTGCACGTAATAGGGCTGCACTATTCATCAAAATCATAGTACAAGTGTAGAGTTTAATATCCAAATTGCAAGAACTTGCAATTATTGATAAGGTATGTGACAGAACAGCTGAAGATTAATCAATTAGTTGATAGAAACAAAATTAATCAACAATTGTTTTGATGATCAAATAATAGTTTAATTTGTGTTTTGAGCAAAAGTCATGAACATCTGTTGGTTTCAGCTTCTTAAATGTCAAGATTTGATGATTTTCATTGTCATTTCTGAAATTAAATAAAGTTTCTTTAAGGTTTTAACTATTGTTTGGAGGAAAGACGCAATTTGAAGATGTCAATTTGGCCTCTAAAAAACATTTTTCACAAATTTTTAACAATAGAGTAAAATATTGATTATCAAAATATTCGGCACATTAGAAATCGATTATTAAAATCATCGCCAGTTGCAGCTCTGCAATGGTTTCTCCTGGTACAAGAAAGCTTGTTTTTTTGGTACAGACACAAGCAAATTGCGTGCCACAGTGATTTGAATATTCTTTTTCATTAAAAATAAAAATTGTGATGCAAAAATTACAATTTCCACTAATTGTCATAATCATAATCATATCACAATCACATTATCTGTCAAAATAATCACAGTTTGCTTTTCTCACCATAGTGTAAAATCCTACCAAATATGTAGTGTTATGATTGGACATGGACAGTGTGAATCTCTATGTGGATGGTTGTTTGTGTTGTTCCAGTGGTTGGTCTCTGCGTTGGGATCGGTTAATCTGTCCAGCAGCAGCAGAACAGTCCAGACAGTCAATTAGTGCTGCTGCATCTAAACAAAGTGGTTCGCTGTGCTGATTGCCTTGCGTCTGCCTTGCAAACCACCAAAGTAGTCAAGCAGCAATAATGTAAAAGTGTAGGCACTGCACAGGCACTCCTTAGTACATTTGAAACTGGTATTACCTGGTTTTGTTGGAACAATGGATAAAACATCTACATAGGCAAAGAAAATGTTGTCATATGTTTCATTGCACACATTTTGTCTCAACACTTTCAGTCTTCTGTGATGTAAATGATAAAAAGTCACTGTGTTTGTGTGTCCTTCAGATAGTGATAGCGAAATCTCAAGTGGTACAGGAAACGTTTCAAAAGACTGTCCTGAGAAAATCCTGGAGTCCTGGGGAGGAATTCTCCACAGATGGTAAGTAAGCCTTCTGAAGAGAAGGAAAGACTGAGACATTTGGAAACTAAGAATGAATAAAGTTTAAGTAGATACATTTCAGTTAAGTAATAATAATAGAGAATGGATTGTGGGGACTGAGTTTGAGTGGGGGTGTTTTGTATTTTTTTTTTTTTTTACAGCAGATATCGTGTCTATGTTTGTATGTTATTGTGCGAAAAGCAGTGACTGAAGACAGAATCTCACGGGCTTTAACACCAGTTTTTGTGACATCATACATTTTTGTGTGTGCTTCTACATCAAGTTTAAGTGGTTTTGTGTGGAACTTAATCCAGTCATGTTAGGCTTGTTGGTTTAAAGCAAAACAGCACTGAAGTATCAATCTCCCTCCCCCATGCAAACACACACACACACTCTCTCTGTGTGACTTGAACAACCTTGTGTGTTTTTATGCCTGTGTTTAGGCGGGTCACCACGTTTTTGGATTGTCTGTCCTTCTTTTTGTGAACACGATATCTCAGGATCTCCTTGAAGGAACTTCTCCAAATTTGCAAGAATCATTCACTTCTTCCCAAGGAGGAGCGTATTAAATTTTAGTGGTCAGAGGTCAAAAGTCAAGGTCACTATGACCTGTTACACAATCTTTTAGCCATAACTCAAGAATTCATTATCTAATTGTGACAACATTTCTTGGAGAGGAATTCACCACAGATGGTAAACCTTCTGAAGAGTAGGAAGGACTGAGATGTTTGGAAATTAGGAATGAATAAAGGTTAGGTAGATACGTTTCAGTTAAGTGTCAATAAATTGCAAGACTTCTACAATAGTTCAGTTATATTGTATGGAGCAAAACTGGAGCAATTTTAACTTAACTTAATACGACTCATATTTTACAATGTTTTATGGGCCTCACTTTGTATGGAAAACAGTACCCTTCAGATACAGCCATATCTGCTATTCTTGATAGTGTCATTATTATAATCCTTTTTGTCCATTTTTCTGCTCGATCAGCACAGCAAGATGCAACAGTGAACTTGGTTTGTTTGGAGATTGCCTACATGGAGCATTTTGTAAGATGTTGAGTCTTATTCCTGGATTGTCAAATGTGGACATTGTGGATTGATAGTTTGGGCCCTCCACCAAACCAAAATCCTGAATTTCCAAGGACTTCGGAAACCTATCAATAACCATCAGTATTTAATAACCTGGGAATAACACTCAACAATCAACTATGTTACATATTGTACATTTTTAAATACATTATGATGAGATTCCAGTCATTTTTATAAAGACATGGCATTGTGTCTTCGAAAGCAATACATTTCTTCATGAAGAAGAACACTGTTGTGGACATAATCCGTGAAAACCATCAAGCAGCACATCAAATATTTAAAGTAGTTAAACTGGATTAAGTTAGATTTTACTATAATGTTTTTTTTCGTATCAGGCATGGGAACTTGTCCACGCGTCCGAAGGGTTTGCTGTCGTCGGTTCGCAGCGGGATTCCTGAGCCACTCAGAGCTGAAGTCTGGCAGCTGCTGGCCGGTTGTCAAAACAGCCATGATCTGCTTGAGCACTACCGCATCCTCATCACCAAGGTAAAAAAACATCTGTGTGCCATAAGCTGCACATGCTGTTCATGTATCTCTTGTGGAAGTATGTGAGCTGATAGAAAGACGTGTGTGAAAGACAGGATATGTGCAGACTGTGTGCATACATTAATGAATGGGTCTGCTTAGTTCTTACTTAATCGTATCCTGTATTCCTGTACATCCTGATTGCTGGCATCCCAGCAGACTATTATCAGTTTCCACTGGGTTTCATGTGTCAGCATTAGCTTGAAACAAATGTGAACTAAAGTTCAGACTTTAATGGAACAGGGTGTTGTCTCTCATTGACATCTATCTGTCTTTTGGCATTTTCTTAATTATTCTGTTAGGAGTTGTGAAACTCTTGTGATGTGAAACTTGAGCATAGGCACTCTCCTATATATTTGATCTGAATTTATGTGTGAATGATTCTTACATCTATGGCTCATTTTTAGTGGAAACCAGTTGTTTGCTGTACATTTTTAGAATATGTCACGATGATGAAGAGACAACTTTTAATACAGGTTTATTTTTCCTTATTGGGTCTACCATAGTATTTTGATAGTTCTGTGATCACCACTTTTACTCTTGTTCCTCCCCTGTACACTCTGATTTAGCTGTGATATGTAAATGCATGCATTGCATTCTCAGAACTACAGCAGGCTGTGCTGGTCCTTTGACCTCCCAGGGTGCTTTTAAGATCTGAAATGAATTTTTGAAGTAATCCCACTACCCCAGACTCATAATCAGTTGAAAGATTGGCTTTGTCCTTATAACACCGGAATTATTCTACATGATGCCTTATTACATCCTTATTTCAACCACACTGCTGTTAATTATTTGTTGAATTGAAAAATGTTTTTTCCATATGGAGGCTAATTTTACTTTTTTTTTTTCTTTCTCAATAGTAATCTCAGTACTTGAGCTTTGAGAATTACTTGACCCCATGTACCAATCAGTGCATGAAGAAAATATGAATTACTTGATTTTTATAACATCTGTACACTATACGAATACCCATGTTTAGATGTAATATGAATTGACATCCCCTTGTGAACAAGAAAAAGACATACAGAGAATAAATGCCATAGAACTTTGTTTTTATTATCTATTTGATATCCAGTCATACCTGGAAAAATACGTTTTTGTGCGCTGACAAACTGTATCTTAGGTTCAAATGATCCGGTAAGTGGCAAAATCCCACATTTTCCTCAACCAATGGCCTGGTGAACCACAGCAATACAATTTTGTCAGTTATCTTCATCACATTCAGTCTATGTTTGTGGACTTTATTATGTCATTTGAATGTGGTTTCCGACACTAGCTGCTGCAAGTTCTTTTCTTCCTCCATTGGGCTCTTTAGCATTGTACATCTTCTAATGTGTCATATGATTGCTGGCGTTGCATTTGGAAATTCTGGTGCCCCCCCTCGAGAACTGACGACTCGCATATGAGATACGTCAACGTTTCACTGCTGGAGCTTCCCAAGGTAGAACGTTTCCAGATTGCTGATATCTTATGGACTCTGGCTAGCTTCATGCTACTGCTATTACTTTGTCTTTGCTGTCATAAACGGTAGCTGACAGTATCAGTACCCTGGCCCTCATTTTTTGCTGTAATGGAAGCATTTCTGATGCATGTGTCAGTAGTGGAACAACTCTTCTTTTAGATAGTAATTACGTAGTGTGGCATGAATGTGATAAACAGTTTATCATTGTATAAATTGGTAAATTTAAACAATATTATTTTGTTTGATTTCATGAATATACAGTTACTAAATGTATTTCTATGTAAACATATCTATAGTAGATGATGAAGGCATTTGTGTTATAATGCATTCATATTGCTTCATTAATACATTCATTAACACATAATCCTGTTGCTCAACATCAACAGTCATAACACAAATAGATGTGATTTATATGTAAAAGTAAGAGTTCAAAGTGTTACTGAGCTTTCATGCCTAATCTGTGAGCCATCTTCAGATCTGTCACAAGAGATTTATAAAGAGTTGGTACACTTACGCAGCCTCACTGGACCAGACAGGAGCAGCATTAAGAGGAGATAAAAATACGCAAAGCAGACAGCGATCCTTGATTTTATGGATAATGCAGGTGTTTCCCTTTGTTGCATAGAAGGAGGTGAAACTGTCTGCCTTGATCAATCAGCAGAGGTGGAATAGAGGGTACATGACAAAAAAAAGGCAAGAGGAAGTACTGTGGACCCATAAATATTGGTTAGAATTAGAGGTAAGGAATGTGTGTAAACATAACGGTAGCTGACAAATATCTGCCTTTCCTGAGTCCTTAGTCTTTCACTTAAGGTGTACATTTCTGTTTGTTGTTGTTTTTCAATCTTTGTTTCTATCACCATCTTTATCTGGCAAATTGAAACAGTTTTTTCTTTTGCTTTTTATCTCCTAGTTCTTTACTTTGCCTTTGCTGCCTTTTCTTTCGCTTTCATAGCTTTTTCGCTCCAAGTCGTTAATTTTTTCCCCATTATTTTGTCATGTTTTTTCACAGCTTACACTCGTTCCTTCATATGAGCCATTTTTTCCTTCTCTCTTTTCCTATCTGTATCTCCCTATTCAATGGATTTATTGGCATAAAAGAAAGATGTAAAACACTGAAAGTATAAAAACAAATATTCAAGTGTTTGTTTTTTAAAATTAGATAGTAAGTTAAAGACCTAATTCTGTCCTGTATGCATTGGTTGGTTTTGTAATATTTTGTATATTTAAAATGGTCCTATAAGATTCTGCATGCAGGACCACTCTTCGATGCTTGTCCTAATAACAAAGTTGAAACTAGACTTCACTTCTTTAAAGGACAGTTGAATTACACTGTCAAACATTTTTTTTCCAGGTTATAATTTTATTTTAATTCTAGTTTGCAAAATGCAATAAAAATACAAATTTAGTGCATCCATGGCTACAATAGATCAAAATATAGTCTGTCCTGTAGCGTTGCTTCGTCAGTGCTACTTGGTCATTAATGTAGAGTTGGTGACAAGCTTCATCTATTAAACAAGCTACCTGACTGAAGAATGGGATTGAACACCTGAAGTCACATGTTTGTTAAAGGCTGTTTTTTTAGCTTGTGTCTACATGTTTGCCATGTGCTTTTATGCAGTTTTTTTGGGGGGTTTTTCAGGTCTTTCATTGTAATTAGGTTAACTAATCTCCATCTCGCTCTCTGGTTACAAAACATCCAAGCTTCTGTAGTTCAGCTCATTTATTCTCATTCCACTGGCTGAGCCATGCCCACATCCTCTGTCTTGCTGGAGTAGTGATGGTATTGATAGGCGGGTGGCCGGGCTATTAATAGCTGCACTAAATGAATGGAAATAT
>KV751319.1:4807926-4827740 GCA_001698575.1 Mola mola
TGATATATTTTATTTTAATATTCTAATTTTACAACAAATCATAGAACTTTTAGTGCTTTCTAGCAAACAACCCAGTGTTCAGAATGGCCTAAGTTGAACCAACGTTCCCAAAGGCGGCGTCACCATTGGAGGGCATTACTTAATGCACAACACATTTTTTAAACTTTATTATCATCTGTTCTGGTGTTTTTGCCGACTCAGCCTTTACCAACTTGTCTGCTAGTTCATACAGCTTTGTTTTGAGGGCGCTGCATTCGAGTTTCTCCTACAATTTTGGGGATGTCCAAACCGCAACCAAATATTTTGTTTCCTCTGCAGACCACAGAACCACTTTCTTCAATGTAAATTTGGTCTTCATCCTTCTTTCGTTCGTCTCTTGTCTTCTTTTTTTTGTTTAATGGCGGTCAGCAACCAACGCTTGTTTCTCTCTCCTTCCTGATAATAAGATTCGCCCACCAAAGACATCACTGAAACGTCACAGGAGAGGTCACGGAAGAATCAGCTTTTTTTTGGTTCACGTGCGAACCAACTCTTCGGGTTTGGAACCGAAAAAGTTCTTAGTGTGAATGATCTGGCCAGTTCAAAAGTAGGTGCGGGAACCACAACCGGCAACTAGCTGTGTCAGTGTGAAAGTGCTATTAGTCAGTCAGGACAGCTGGAGGACAGACAGATGATTAGGCACATGGAGGTGGGAGTTACAAATGAGGAGAGAGAGAAGTTTGGTTGAAGTCCAAATGACAAGGGCAACAGAGGCTAAACAGGAGGAAGACAGAAGAAGAATGGAGAAGAGATGAGAGGTCGGGAGGGGGTGGGGTGAGGAGAGATGGTTGGAGTCCGTGGACGAGCTTAGTGAAAACATATTATGAGGAACAAAGGCGGGGAGAAAGAGGAGAGAGATAAAGAAAGAAGAAAAGGGTTAAAAAAAAAAAAAAAGGTGGGAGTTATGGAAGCAGTGTAAGAGGCTGTAAATATGAGGAGGAAGAGGCAGAGAGATAAAGGGGACAGCAGCCGTAAAAGAAAGAGCTTATACAGGAGGAGGAGGCAGACAGGTTCTAGAGGGAGAGAAGAAGGGAGAGGTTATGGAGGAGATGTCAGGAATATTAATAGGGTTTCAGGTTTACCTGCAGGGACCCATTCAGCCCCAAACACATACTGTCACTCTGATTAAATATCACCTCACCGTCTGTGGGAGTGTGTGCAAGAGGAGAAATAAATCCACATGGACACACACGCACAGTTTTTAGTCTTTTTCTCATGTCTCTGTTTTCATTTATCCGAGGAACACACACACCAGAACACAAAGAGACAGGGAGGCATTCTTTAAAAAAAAAAAAACTTCTGCACACTTGCGGACACCTTTAGGTATGTCTCTTCATGTCACTCTCACCTTATTCTTACTCTTTTCTTTAGTCTTTAGATGCCAGGGAAACATGTCAGATTAGAATTTGGTTTTTTTTAAAGAGCAGTCAGTTGAGGTTCACCAAAACCTCCTTAATAAAATTTGGTCCTGGTCTGGTATCATCGATAGTGCATCAGTGTAGCTAAAATGCACAAAAAAATAATCTGTTTCTTGTCTAAACAACTATTTGAGCACAAAATGTGGTTTAGGGATCCATTTAAAATGCCCTTCCTTTGTTGAAACAGATACAACTTATTGTCAGCCAGTTGTTCAAAGTTTGAATTCATGCTAAGTGTAATTTGCGGTTATCTTTTTGATATCAGATGCCTGAGGAACAAGCCTTCTGCGTTCTGGTGAAAATCATGTACGAGTATGGCCTCAGAGCTCTGTACAAAAACAACTTTGAGGATCTTCACTGCAAGTTTTACCAGCTTGAGAAACTGATGCAGGTTTGTAATACATTGTTTTACAGTATTTAAAAGTAAATAGAATATTCTAATTCTAATATAATGGAAAGTAACATAGTGTTAGGACGATGACTGGATGCATGGTGGATAAAATATAGAAGATATTTCCACCTACTATATTCCCATTTTAGTTTTATTAACATTGAACTGATTTGGATAATGTTAGTCTATATTTTAATAACTAAAATTACAACATAATTTCTAAAAAAAAAACATATACTCATCAAATTGCTGTAGTGTACAGGTATGAATTCCATAGTGCCTTGAACTTTGGCCACTGTTGTCATGGAGAACGACATCTGAGGCATGATTCCAAAACACTTAATGGGTGCAACTGATACATAGTGTGCCATAGTTGCAGACTTCAAATTGACTACCCAGACATTAAAACTGAATTTATTTAAAATACAGATTGTGCCTTTGGTTCTTTCCTCATAGCAGTTAAGCTGTTCGGGTGATGATTTAAACAGGAAAATTTTGCACTGATCCAAGTTTTAGAATTGCTTCATGGGCAATGTTGTCTAATGGAAGAATTAATGGAACTTGTATTTCCAGATTTATGGTAAGCCCAGTCTAGTCCAGTGTTTTGATATTACCAGTCTAATGTCATACAGCCTGATTTTACTGGCATTTGTGTAGATGTAGGTCAGAAAACCTAGCAGCAATGGTAACATTTTCACAGCTGCTTTACTGAATTAATGATTGAATGCAGAATCTGTATAGTTACTTGAAAGCACCCACTGGCATATTTTCATGAGCAGGCATTCCAATTTTTATTCAAAGTCTACCTGTTTATCCCTGCTGTACACAACGGCAGCTGCTCATTCAACATGGTTTACAACTCAAGACGGTGTTTGACACTGAAATGGCAAATGAAATGCCCTAGAATAAAAATGCTTTGACTGAGGTGAAGCTACAGAAGGCTATTCTGTAGCAAGTTGAGTACCATGAGTGCAATGAACCCCCTCTGTGAGAAGTGAGGATAGTTTCAGTGATCACAGCGGCTGGCCGCCAAGCACAGGACCACAGATGGCGTTAAAGAATGAAAACACAATTTCAGAAAAAGAAGTTGAATGACTTATAAATCATTCATAAGCACCATGTCTAAGAGTGGTTGGTTTTCACAGTAATCTGAAAAATTTGGACCTGATCAAATTTATGACAGGATTGTTTTAATAAGTATTGGGATCAGTTGGACCTAAACCATCCATTGTCCTGAAAGAGAAACAAAGTTTTCTTTCACTGCCATTCAGACAAACTTTGTTATCACCTAAGACACAAAGTGTATATTTGCAGTCAGTGGGTGTTTAACTATGAGAATTTCAGTGAGGAGCTGGAGAGACCTTGTGCAAGGTGAAATCCCTGCTGTGTTAGAAAAAGTGAGAGAGTGAGACAGTTCTGGCCTCATATACCAATGCTCATACTCAGTTCAGGGTCCCCCAGAGTCTAGATGTAAGAGAATATTTTCTGGTTTGGCAACGGCAATCTCACTGTTTATGCATCAGTGAATAAGAGTGAGAATATTTGCAATTGTGAAAGAAGTCAGATCAAAGGGCAACCTTGACCATTTCCTTTAGTTAGTTAGTAGGACTGAGAATCTATTTATATTCACATTGATATTATTATAAAACTGCAAATCAAATGCCTTCTCTGTGTCCTAAAAGCTAACAAACTCAGAGATCATCGAAGATGCTGAGTTTGATTTGGCCCTGATATAAACCCTGACCCTGCAAGCAGTCTTCTTTCTACATCAAGATCAGATCAGTTAGCATTGACCAAATGCACTCAATGTAAGGATGTTAATATTGACTGCTATTTATTAGCATACAAGCCGGAGTTCACTATCTGATCCAGAGCGGTGTCATCTGGCACGGTGAGTGTTGGCTTCCGAAGGGGATTGCTATGTAGTTAATTGGATCCTTTATTCATTGTACATGTATAGATGTACTATATGCACAATTGTCTACTTCGAAGCTACAGTTCTTTTCTCCAGGTGTGCTAAATCTTATCCTATTAAAAGAGAAATACATAAAAACAGGTTAAACAACAAAAAATGTTAAGAACCAAGAATAAGTGGAAAAAATGGATCTAGAAACCAAAAAGTAATATAATTGGCTGTGCTGAATTTCTGAGTTTGTTCACTTTGTATGTCTGTGAAGATTCTCAGTCATCCAGGTCATAGTAGACTTGGTTCTTCTTCTTCAGTTCAGAACTGATGAAGCCTCATGGATGAGATGTGAAAAATCATCAAGAAACTACAAGAAGTCCAGTTGCCCTTAACTTAAACACCAAGATTAAGTTTATATAAAAAAATGCTTTAAACATTTAAAATTGCTTGTTAAAGATTTGCAAATGTTTGTGAATGTAGTTGCATTGTATGGCATAGCATCTTTTCCTATATCATTTATTTATTGGAAGAAAACTAGATGTGCAGTGTATGAATAATGTTGCTGCTAGTTTGGTTGCTGGGACATAGTATTGAATTGTGTTATCTATCTTAACTTTTCTTTGTTATTATGTCTTTCTTGAAAAAGATTATCATCTCAGTGAGAAGACATTATTCAATAAAGTGAAAATTAAATAATATAAAATTGAAACAGAGCTTTATGTGTATTGTAAGTCCTGTCTTATCTCACAAGTTTCTTCTCCTCCTGCTATCTGGCCTTCTCCAACAGGAGCAGCTTCCAGACCTATGGTCACACTTCCAGGAGCTGAACCTAGAGGCCCACATGTATGCCTCCCAGTGGTTCCTCACCCTCTTCACTGCCAAGTTCCCCCTGTGCATGGTTTTCCACATCACTGACCTGCTGCTCTGTGAGGTACAAATTGTCTCACTGAACTAGTTTTTACTGGGAATACATAGAGAATGATTTGGTCTACATTGTCCAATGAGTGGAAGATCAAGCTTTTAGGAAGAAGAATCCGAATGGGAATCACTTTATCAATCCCCGGAGGGAAATTGTAATTTCTACAAAACCCCTGAGTGGAAGAAAGAAAGCAAGATATTTTACATACAGTATACACCATCAAACAATCAATCAAGTTTAATTTGTATAGCCCAAAATCACAAATAACAATTTTTGTTATTTGGTAACTTTAGTGTTAATGTGCCCTCTGAGGGCTTTAAAATCTGTAGGGATCCCTCTGCCTAGGATGGGTAGATGTGTAATAGATGTCACAAGTACAGAGCTCAGCAATATGACAGTATGACAGTCATTACAGTCTATGGATACCAAAACATGATAACTGACTCCAGGAGCATTTTGTTAAATAGCAGAGTCCAGGAACCAGACGGTGATCCAGGTCAGGATTGCAGGCCACTCTGTCTTTTGCTGGGTAGTATAGGTGCAGTTGATCATGATCCCAGACACAAGGTCACATCTCCACCTGATAGCAGTTCGCTAGCAGAACTGTCATGCCCATGTCACCAGGTAGCTGAGTGACGATAAGGCGGAGGGACTCTGGCGAGAAACTCCTCGGGTTGAACATAGTAACACAAATACTGGGACATGAGAGGGTAGAGAGTAGGAGGTAATTTTTCCCATGGGACTCAGCAGGATTTTAGCTGATTGACTGATTCTCTCTTTTATAATGCTTACATGCACAATAATAATAAATTATATATACAAAAACAATACAGTTATTACTGTTTTTTTAAATATATTTATTTAAATCTTTGTGTTCTTAGATCATTATTTGTAAAGTATAACATAGAACTTCAAAAGTTGATTCCATCCATCTCTACTCTCCCTCTTGCCTCCTATCCATCTCTATACCTTCCTTTCTGTCTCTTGTCTGTCCTTTTCCCTCAGGCTTAATAATTAAAATTTTCACAGGTCTTTCTCACTCAATGAACCACATCATGAGAATCTGCACGTTAAGCCAGAATTCATCATCTCCTTCTTTTATAATCTTTCCTTGTTTACTCTCTGTCCTTGGCATTTCTTTAACAATTTTTTTTCTCTGTGGCTTTTTCTTTCTTCTGCTGTCTCATTCTGTGATCTTTGGGTCAGTTTTTAAATATTATTAAACCAATGTAATATTCAAGAAGTGGTCAGTATTGTTTTCATTTTTTCTCTCTTTATACAGCTGTCTGTCCTTGCTCACTTCATTTTTCTCTTGGTAAAATTCTTTTAGACTTTTGTTCTACTGACCCAAACCACATGTACAAAAGACTTATGTTCTGCAGAGTGGTAGGGAGTCCCAGGTTCATACCTTGATGTTACATGAGGGTTATTGGGTCATATGTGAGTTGAAGACAATTAACACTATAGTTACCAGCAACCATTCAGTGCTGAGACGGATAATTTTTAATAAAGATTATTTTATTAAGAGACAAATTTCTAACCATTATGTCTACATATGTACTGAACTGATGAATGCTTTTTTTGCTCTCATCACACCTTCGCTTCACTCATCTATGTTATCATATCTCACATTGTATGTTCTGTCTTTCTTCTACATGATTCTACTCTCATACGCACTCTCCAAGATTATCTTTCTTTCTTCGGTACACACCTTTGATCCTCCCTCGGCACTGTAGCTCCATCTTGAGGCTTACGGTGATAGGTGTGAATATTCGGTTCCCCCTCTGTTCTTTTTCTACCGTTATTTTTAGAATTGTCCAGATATTTTTAGCTCCGTGTTGCCATGTGAATTGGTTGTCATGTAGACTAAGGAAACGGGTGTTCCCATGAAGAGCTAACATCAGCTTTACATTATTTTGCTTTGTGCAAGCAAAAGGCAATAAGAAATATACATACTGTCATACATACTGTCCAAGCAATAATGTATATACAGTAAGTAAGACAGTGGAAATTATTTGTTATTAAGATATTTCTGTTTTCATTTTTATTTTCAGGTTTGTCTGTATAAACACCGTTATCTGCTAAATGTTTTATGTCAGAGTAATGCAACGTGCAGTGATTAGATTATTAATTTGTTCTTGTTCATTTTATTTAAGTCATATTGTAGTTGTTAAGTAAGTTAATATTTCTAGATTACGGGCCATTCCTTTTTAAATCTTTTCCTGAATAAAATTTGCGAAAAAATTAAAATTGTCCAAGCAGCAGAAAATAAAAGTTGGACTCTACTCATACAATGTCCATCAGAAGCTGGTAACTTGTAAAATAAGGCTAATTAGCTAGCACAGTTTCTCAATAAAAAAAAGCAATGTGTTTCACTGCAAAAGATATAAAAAGTGTCATATGCATAGGAACATTACAGCTTTCCTACTTTTTTTCTGTATTTATCTAAATGTCCTCTTTCTTCCAGGGCCTGAACATCATCTTCAATGTAGCCCTGGCTCTGCTCAAGGTTTGTACTTTCTTTAATTATCACTTTATATACTTATTAACATCTGTTTAAATTCACTCATTGAAGTTGATTCTCCCATAAAAATGCAGTTTCTCAGTGCCCATCCAGTTAATCCTATAATCATATAAACCAATCTTATATTCAGAAAGAAAAGCTGACATTTAGAGTCATTATGACTGAGTCCTGGTTCGGCTACCACAGTCTGTTTGGCTATTTTGTGTGTTGCCATTTATTGCCCTCTTGTGCTGAAATCAAAAACTACAACTTAACTAATTTGTTACATTTTAAGCATATAAATACTGGAGGTGGTTTAATTATATACGTACACACAATAATTTGATCGACAATCAAACAACATGACACAATCTGCAAGTGAGTATATATTTGTTTGAGGTATTTTTATACATATTTCAAATCAAACTGCGTTCAGTTGCAATCGCAGCAGACAGGTGAGCAACTGCTAGTTGGTATATCATCGGATCTGCTTGAGGCAGGGTTGAATTGATGAATTTTGGTTATGAGCATGTTTGTTCTACCATTTGGTACATGTCTTGGTAATGAATACAAAAAATAAACAAGTAATTTGGTATCATGTTTTTTTGTTTTTTTTATTTTCTGGTACATCTACCTCTTTGGTAACCCCCTTACATTTTTTTTTATGGCAGAAAACTAAAGTGTCCGAAGAAATTAACTAGTTTGACTAATAAATAGTTTTAAAACAATATGTTAAATTTATTATTGATTTACTACTAAATAATGTGTAACAATTGTCAGGCCTTGAAATGTTTGCCATGCTGCTGACTTAGAGATTCTCCTAAAAAAAAAAAATGGGAAGCAAAAAATACGTGGAAACAGACAAATATCTAAATTAGTATTATGATAAAGATACCCCTATTCAGCTTCAGTTGCCCCCAAAACAAATCTTCTGATATAATATACTGTATAATAAGATAAAAATGTAAGTAATTTGAAACGATCCAATATTCACAATTACTATTTTTTTTTTTTTTTAAATTGCTGCAAAGTGTACATGAACACACCGGCTCTATAGTTTAGAATGAATGTATTCTAGAGAGACAGATGTGGTGCATATGATGACTGGAAATGGAGAACAAATGAAGATGAGAGGAGGGTGGAAGGGGCTTCCACTGCCTGCCTCTCATTGGACAGCCATGACGACATTCTCCCCTGAGGTTCCCTCCTCCCTCCTCCATCCATCCTGCTCTCCTCTTTCTCCTCTCTCATCAACCCTCCCTCCATCTGTGTTCACCTCCCTCTCTTGCTTAACAGCCACAATGCACATCACGAGAGCATAAGCTATAGCATTAGCCATTTGGACCTGGACGAGAGACACTCGGTTTTGGTGCTTTTCTTTTGTTTGGTTTTTTTTCCGCTCCTAATCTTTACCTCTTGTAGATACCTACTTGGAGCTTTTTCTCTCCCTCAATTCTTATTCTCCTTCTTCTTTACCTCCTACTATCTACCTCTGCCTTACCCTTTTCTGTATTGGCTGGCTATGGATTTCTCCAGCACGCTACCTCCATCCACCAGACCAGACCTCTGCAATGGAGCCGCCCCTGCTAGCTTTTAGCTGCTAGCATCACAAAGAGAGAGAAAAAGATTGGTGGAAGAAGCAAGGAAAACAGAAAAAGGGCAAGGTGCTGGACAGAAAGCACTGTGGTTTTATTTGCTTTGCCTCACCCCAGCTGCTGGCTAGAACCATCACTTCTGACAGCACAGCATCATACACAGTCATGCAAACACTTATCTGATTTGCCCTTGTTATTGGGAGGCAGAAGTGACCATCAGAAGGAGCAGGCTTCCTATCTAAAGGATTTACTGCTAAAGACCGGATGCTGACTGCTTCTACTAATGGAAATCTGCCCTGGGGAGAGTCCATCCTGGAGACAGCTTGATCTGTGTGGTTGGGTTCTCATTCAGAAGGTTTTATCATTAAAGAGGAACAACTAAGAAACAGGGAGCTATCCTGTGACTGTTCGTTTTTTGTTTTTTTTCCTGTTTTACTCCCTCTTTCCAAACTCATCTTGTCTGTCACGGATTGCTGGCTTACGTCTGACTCAATTAGCTCAGCATCCACTCAACCATAAGCCAACACAAATGCATCATCATTTCCTCAAGCAAAAAGAGTGCCATACTCCCATGCTTACAGACCACATTTCATCTGCTTCTGCCATGCTGTCAGGATCGCGTGCTCAAGCTTAGACTGTGGCTCTTCAGATAAAAGGATTCATACCGCTGGTTTGGGCATTGTACTTTTTAAATGCTGCTAGAAATTCTGTCAGCTTTATACTACATGCTGTCTTCCATTTGAGGAAAAAAGGCTGAAAATGTATTGACTGCTTTGATGTGTCATCTCTCGTACACCAAGCCTCAAGCCTGAAGGCCACCGAGTTGGGCAGACTGAAAGGGATTTTTTTTTTTCTCTTCCGGCTTTGTGGTCAAACAAAATCAAATCAAAATTTAAAAAAAAAAAAAAAAGGTGGAGTATTTATCCATTGCTGCTGTCCACAGGCACAGCAGCCCATGTGTTGAGCAGCGTTGTTGCTAGGTGACGGCGTGCTGGATTTGAATTGGCATGGGGAGTTTTTCAAGGGGAGATGAGAGTGAGTAGTGTGAGTCTGGTGGGTAGCTTGAGGACTCTGCATTATGCCAAAGTCAGTGTCAATATATGATTTTCTGACATTTTATTTGCACCTTGGTGCTGTTACTGAGCTCTGACAGTGGTACAAGTCAAGTGGCCTTCACTGACGTCTTGTCCAGTTTTTCAAATTCTGTGGTGCCTGGATGAACTGGATGCATCTCAATGTTACATGCATTGGATGCCTTGGATGCCTCTGCTGAGTTGCATGTGTTCTTTTGACTGTCTTGATGCTGCTTTTCTAGCTGTCAGCCTGAACTTCAGTCTGTTGTGCCACTGCCTGATGTGGCATTGTCAGCCTCAGTGCCCACGTGAAACAGTGACTTTAAGGGAAATCTCAGCTCTACTAATTTGAACACCCTTACAAACATCTTTGCGCCAAGTGTAAGCAACCAACAAAAACCCACTGCTACGTTTGGACGACACACTGGAGTCATCTGCAACCCTGGCCCCTGAGCGGGACCTTCCCTCTCCCTGCCCCACCCCACCACCACCATCTCCTCCATCAACCCCCCCACCATCTCCTCCCCCTATACCTGCTTTGACCCCGCATTTGCCCCTTCCGGCAGTGCGCAGGGTGGTGGATAATGGAGAAGGAAAAGCCGAGGAGAGGGCGCACAGCAGTGAGGCTTCAGCGGACTCATTCTGCAAAGTGATGGGTCTCCTTGGAATGGGACACCGGCTCTTCGTCCCTAAGCTGCTGGCGGTGAGAGAGAAGGGACCGGGGAACAGATGCTGGATGAAAAAACTGAGCATGTAGGGATGGTCAGGTTTAGAGTTAAAAAAGGGAATGGTTATTAGCTTGACTTGTACTGGTCAAGAAAAGGCCTACGAATGAGGCCACAGGATGGGCAAAAAGCAGACAAATATGTCTGAAATGTCTGCAGTATATTACAGCTGTTGTCGATAATGGTTATTGCCTCAAACTCTTTATAAATTTTGACATTATTTGCATGTTTTGCCGTTGGCTTTTTATATCCCAATAATGGAGGAGTGGGCCAATCACCTAATATATAGCCAACCTGAATCTTACATGATTACATTTATATGAAAAAAAAGGGGTTTTTGAAATACAAATACTAACCAGAAAGAGACACTTTTTCCAAATGTACCACTCATGAATCAAGATGTCTAAAAGTTGTATTTCACAATGGTTCTCCTTATAGTGTAGTTTACCATTACAATTTAAGCAGAAAAAACTTGGTCTAGTCTGGGCCAAAAAGACAGAATAAACAAACATAGACATTGTTTTTGAGAGATCAGGCACATACAGTAGGCGGATCTAATTGTATCTGAAAAGATTATTGTGGCATTTCATCTTTTGTTGTCTTACATTTATTGTCTCAATGACATACCTCTTGGCAATACAACCTATTTGACATCCTTAGTTCAACCTTATACTCTATACTACTATAGCATGGTAAAGGTTTACATGTTTAGTAACTGAATGGCTCCACTTTGCCAGTTACTGCCATTGTGTGTGGTATTTGAAGCATCTTAAATGTTTTTTTTTTCTTGACAGGTGTACTTTTAAACAATTTTACAGCCCTGTATGCCCTAGTCATCTTCCAAGACTGCAATGACAGCAATTTGGCAGCGTTCCTTAGTGGACTATTATATTTCAGCATTGATCTTGTGCTGCCTGGGATTAATGATGAAGTGAAATTTACCATATCTTTGAACAGCTTCAAGCAACGTGCAATACGTGAAAGAATTAGTTATTTAATATTTATTATTTAGAGATATAGAAAATTACTGAAAGCTAAATGGCAGAAAGGTAAGAGGCTTCTAAAGAAGGGAGAAAATCAAAATTTGTATTGAATCTGAGATGATCTGAGTTTTCAGACACCATTTGTGGATCATGGAAAGTGACACAGGAAGAGGGGAAACACTGACATACTGAAAAAAAAGCAGAGCAATTGTTCAGTCTTCTGCACTGAACCACATAATCTACATACTTAAATTGCCCAAACAGCTCTAGATGCAGATATAAAATGATACAAATCTTAGATAATACTTTAAGCAGACTTGAGGAATGAGAAAGGGGACTTAATCATAAATCTGTTATCTGTTAAGAATCTGACACTCCTTATGTAAACAGCCGCTTCAGCCTGGTTTGGTATGACTTTTAATGATGACATCTGTAAATCTCTCAGAGGCAGAATTGTATTGCATTGTAGGTAATGTTACCTGTCAATTGGATGCATAGATAATGTCCAGCCAGCCATTGGGAAGAACAAACTTTTGTTTATGGTACGCTCTCCACGGTGGACTCTAAATGACTGTCTCTTACTGTCTGTTGCTTTCATTCTTGTCACTCCAGACATCTAAGGAGGACCTCTTGCAGGCGGATTTCGAAGGGGCTCTCAAGTTCTTCAGAGTCCAGCTCCCAAAGCGCTATAGAGCTGCAGAGAATGCCCGCAGGCTTATGGAGCAGGCCTGCAACATTAAGGTAAGGACCTCTACAAATAAACATGTGCACTTGCTATTCCGGTGTCCATTATTTACTTTCACAGTGTTATATTTTCAGAGTTTAATTCAAATAAAGAAATTGTACACTGTAAAAAAATGTGTACACATGAACATACAACAAAGTCTCTTGGAGCGACTTAAACGATTATTGTAAATGTGAGATCCAGTAACACAATAAGGAATTCTTATTTTAGTGTCTCCCTCCGACACACAAATGCCTTTTACCCAGAAGGGTCAGGAGGGTCCTGGCACATGTGATTTGACCTTGTGGTTATAGTATTTAATACTCTCTTTCAACGATGCGGCCACAATTTATTATTCTGCTTTCTGATTTTTGTCTCTTTTTTTTCTATGTATTGGGTGCCCAAAATTGGTGCTGCTTGTGTTTTTTTGTGCATTTTTCTTTCATAGAAAATAAAAATAGTAGATGAAAATGTGGTGTCTTTACTGTCCTTGGCTTTACTGGGGCTCGTGTTGTTTATATTTTTACTTTTTTGCCCAAAGAAATTCTTTCTTAAACACAGTAAACACAGTAAATGTTTAGAATATGAAAATCTTTTATAAAGTAGATACGCTGTGGATTGGACGCAGAGGAGAGAAAAATATCTCACATCGTGGCTGCATTCTTTGAGGCAGTTGTAATCAAATGAAAATGTAAGAGGGTTTTCTTGTACTGAGGAACCTACAAAGAATTATCCCCTGAGTCATTTGCGTCTCTCCACTTTACAGACCTTAATAGTTTTTTTCAGATCATCATTTAGCACAATCATTTAGTCTGATCTATAGATTTGCTGCTTTACATCAGTCTCACAGGCCTTTTTACATTGTTTTTGGCAGCTGTTGTCAGTGAAAAAAGCTGACAAAATTCACTTACTTGGCATCAAACAGCAAAAAACGGCAGTGTTTCGATGGTAAACACAATGCAGCATATAGCAGCTAAACAGCTTGGTGTTTTACTCCTTTTTCTCTAGACTTACATTGTCAAATATCCAGAAACATGATAATGTACTATAACTAAGCAACTGTTTGCCTTTCAGCCTAAGAAAAGAGACAGTATCAGGGTTCTTTTCTTTTTTAATTGCTTTTTAGTCCTGTTTTAGTCCTGTTTAGTCCTTGTTTTTTCTTGCAGCATAAAGAATGCAGATAAAAGGTGGCTTTCATACACATTAATCATACTGTAGTTTTCTTCAAAGGTTGCCAGGTTGTGTGATGACCAACATTCCTTCACCCACAAAGACACACACACACACACACACACACACACACACACACACACATACACACTCGGCATCATCCTTCTTTTAAACTTTCTGTCATTTGGGGAAAATGCTAAGGTCACCAGAGACCAAGAGCTGTACACAGTGTGAATATTATTCAGTGTGTGAGTGCTTGTGTGTAAGTATAGTGTATTTTGATAGAGGAAGAAATGAGTTGACGGCAACAGATGAAAGAGATAATCATTCTCCCTCCACCCGTCCGCCTTTCTCTCTCTTTCCTGCTCCTTGTCCACATCTCTCTGTATCTACATGCAGTTAATATCTCATATTTTAGCAGCTTTCTTATGTAGGGAATCTTTTAATTATTTAATAAGTCATTATGTAGGGTTGCGCTCAGGGGCATGTTGGCAGGACACTTGGGTCTCCATGTATACAGATCATAAGAACTGAGAGGCGTTTCTATGTTTTTCTATGTACAGGATATCCTGTGCTGTTTATCTTTCCTGGATTGGTAGCAATATTGCACTCTTGCACAATCCTGAGGCAATACAATCTGTCAGGACTTGCATTTTACAAGAGGCACAGACCCACACACATGTAACATACATGCTCTCTAACCAAAATATTCTCGTTTGCAACAACCAGAACACCTTTTTTCATACACTTTCTCTACAACTCCACTGAATAGATGAATCTAATGAAGTTACCCCATGTTTTGTGTTTTGATTGAGACTGGGGAGCTCTTTAATACGTTGGTCCAAAATATCTCATAGGTGCTTACCTGGATGTAACCTACTGACTGAGATGGAGTATTCTTATCATTCACTTTTCTTTTTTTTTTTTAATTTTATTTTAAACTAACCTGTTTGCCAGTATCTCCATTTACTGTTTCTCCATCGATTACTCATGTTCTTCCTCTTACAGTTGTGTTCAAAATAATAACAGTGTGTTTAAAAACGTGAGTAAAGCTCAAAAGCCTTATAATAGTTTTTATTTGCATGCGTTGGGAACACTGCACATTATATTCTACATCAAAACATGAAGAACAATGTATCAATATTTTAATTACTTTACAGAAAATGAAGAAAAATTAATATTGGGCTGTTCAAAAAAATAGTCTGCATTTTTCATTACAAACTCCAATATTTACTGTATAAACTGAAAAAATCTTTAGGATTTAGCATTCCTGTGAATCACTAAACTAATATTTGATTGTATAACCACGGTTTCTGAGACCTGCTTCACATCTGTGTTGCATGGAGTCGACCAACTTCTGGCACCTGTGAACAGGTATTCCAGCCCAGGATGATTTGACAACATTCCACAGTTTCTCTGCAATTCTTGGTTTTGCCTCAGAAACAGCATTTTTGATGTCTCCCCACAAGTTTTCTATCGGATTAAGGTCTGGGGATTGGGCTGGCCACTCCATAACTTTAATTTTGTTGGTCTGGAACCAAGATGCTGCTCACTTACTGGTGTGTTTGGGGTCATTGTCTTGATGAAACACCCATTTCAAGGGCATTTCGTATTCAGCATAAGACAACATGACCTCTTCAAGTATTTTGATATATCCAAACTGATCCATGATCCCTGGTATGCGAGAAATAGGCCCGACACCATAGTAAGAGAAACATCCCATATCATGATTTTTTGCACCACCATGCTTCACTGTCTTCAGAGTATACTGTGGCTTGAATTCAGTGTTTGGGGGTCATCTGACAAACCGTCTGTGGCCCTTGGACCCAAAAATAACTATCTTACTTTCATCAGTCCACAAAATGCTTCGCATTTCTCTTTAGGCCAGTCGATGTGTTCTTTGGCAAATTGTATCCTCTTCAGCACGTCTTTTTTTTTTTTAATAGTGGGACTTTGCGGGGGCTTCTTGCCGAGAATTTAGCTTCACACAGGCGTCTTCTAATTGTCACAGCACTCACAGGTAACTTCAGACTGTTTTTTATCACCCTGGAGCTTATCTTTGGCTGAGTCTTTGCCCGTCTGGCTATTCTTCGATCCATTCGAATGGTAGTCTTCCGTTTTCTTCCACGTCTCTCTGGTTTTGCTTTCCATTTTAAGGCATAGGAGATCATTTTAGCCAAGCAGCCTATCATTTTCTGCACTGCTTTATACATTTTCCCCTCTCCAATCAACTTTTTAATCAAAGCACGCTGTTCTTCTGAACAACGTCTGGAACGACCCATTTTTCTCAGGTTTTCAGAGAGAAATGCATGTATAACATGTGCTGGCTTCATCCTTAAAAAAGGGCCACCTGATTGACACCTGTTTTATTCACAGAATGAATGACCTCCCTAATTGAACTCCACACTGCTATTATTTTGAACATGCCCCTTTCAATTAATTATTCAATTACACAGACTCAGGAGCATGCATTTCATGAATGTTGAGTCTGTTGGTTTTCTATGACTCTATTACACCTACTGGTAAATTATTTGCCATGTAGTAATATAATTTCTACCAAAAACAGTGATTGATCTGGTTAGTCATGTTGGACTGCTATTATTTTGAGCACAACTGTATATGTCCCTGCTTGTTGGGCAAACAAAGTTTCATCAGAACCCACATGTTGATGACATGAAGAGAGGCTGAGCTCCATCTATCTGATACAATGACTTCTGTTGTAGAACATGTAGGAACACTTGGTATCTCTTGATCGCCCCTCGCTTCATTCACTCTTACTCGGTCATGCACATCTTAGAGGTAGTGGAGTAGAAAAACTTGCAAATAATGCTCTCAAGTAGTCCAAGTAGTCGATTATGTAGTTTGCATTTGCATAGATTGGGAACAAACAAATTTATTAGTATATTTTATTATGCACTGCATAATTATATGAAATGGAAGAATATATTAAATTTGAGTTTTACTTTGAGGTTTGTACTGTATGGATTTTTTTTTTATTTTGAGATGAGTAAAAAAGAGAAAAAGGTCAATTCCCTTTTATCTGCACAGGGTCATTTTTAAGTTTAATCATTACTTTAATTATGAAAATAAAATTTTTCATTGTTGAAAAGTTGATTTTGTTTTAGTATATTGTGTCAATTATAGTTATGAGAAAAAACTTTTGAATCAGTGATATTGGTATCTGCAAAAATCAGAGAATGTGAATCAGCCAGTTAAACTTCAATTGGTGCATTGGTAGTTCTTAGATTTATCTCAAACATCAAGTTGTCTCCCTCTCCAGAGAAATGTTGGGTGCCTTGGACTGGATATTTGTACACTCCTGTTCATGAAATTGAGAACTGAAGCTTTTAGGAACATGTGGCCTACCAAAAAAATACCATAAAACATTAAAACTGATGTTTAGTTTACACATCAGATTGGTATTTGTTGTCTGAACTTTGTGTTTCTTCTGTCATGTTTTAAACAAGTCAGTCTTGGAATATTCCCTGTGTCGGAGTGAGGGAGATAAAAAGACTTGAGAATAATGGGAGAAACTAAAAAGGTTATTCCTTACTTTCACTGCTGACTTTCCCCCATTTTGCCAATAACCATCCAACCAACCCAAAGTTAACAATGAATCACAGCATGTCACAAGAGCTTTCAGTATGCCACATTGCACAGTGCAACATGAAATAACCTATTTAACCACTTCATGCCAATGTTATGTCACATATATATCAATACGATCTCAGACAATACTATGACTTGTCACCATCCATCCATTTTTTTATGTTTATTGTTATGAAAACTCAGAAAAGGTCAGTTACAGAAGCCAAAGTAAAAACAGTCTAGCAATAAAATACATCCAAATCTGCAGTTATATAAAGATATACTGTATAGGCAAATATTTATTCTTAAAGGCTACATCCTGCAGTATTTGCATTTATTGTTGATAAATACTATCAGTACTTTATCAATTCTGTCAATTCAAGCAATGAAAATATTGACAATTAATCCAGTATTTTTTTTTTTTTAATTTCATTCCCCTCTACATCACATTCCTAAACACTGATTCCACATATATGTTTTCCAAGTTGGTGACTTCTCTTATTAGACTGACTATTCACACTAACTTAATCTTTAGTAGTCAAAAGTTAAGAAAACACAACCTCTACCCCTAGTGGTGAAAACATTATTGTGTTACATTAACATTATTTTTTTGAAGACAGACTTTCAAAGCTGACACTAAAACGGTAAACCAGTTGAACTACTGTCTGGAACATCTAGGATCAGGTATAAGAACTAACAGAAATCAAAGTAAAAAGAGAGTTCTACAAATACATTTCTAATTCTCGGAATGTGTTTCAATGGTGACTTCTAGATTGAGGGAACCAGTAGATAAAAGAGTTTTCCATGGAAGAGTGTTGTAAGACCAGCCATGCTTAACTGTCATCAGAGGGAAAAAATAGTTTAAGCTACTTTGCTTCACCCCCCCCCCCCCCCCGTTACATATTTTCAACGTCAACGTCTAAACCGGATCAGCCCAACTCTGTAAGCTGCTTAAAACATAGAAAGAATTTACTGGCACCTTGGCTAGATGAACTCAACGGGCAGTAGGGTGGCTTAGCCTTTCTGGGGATTATGGGAAAAATTTGAATTTCTCAGCCTTCTTAAACATCCACCGGACCACAGCTGGAGTGATGACTTTCCAGGATGGAAACACAGTATATTCATTTACTGCTCAAGGTTTCACTGACTAATACCTATTTTATAAATCCTTCCAACAGAAACACTTAATTTGAACAGACTGAGAAAAAAGAAGATAGCAGAACGATGCATTTAGAGAGGCTGACAGACGGAATAATTTACAGGGAAGGAAAGATATAGAATACCAGAAAAAGACTTATATGGATGGATGAAGACTCTTAGGCTGCAAGGATACCGTAAAAATGACCTAAGAGCAAGATAGAGAGAGGAATTTACAGTAAAAATTAAGATAATCATGATATAGCTATTACATATAGTATTGATTGTATTCTTATTGTACGACAGAATTGACAGACGTGGTTCAATTTTCATTTGGTTTCTGCATGGTTAGCTTATACTCAAGTTAACCAAACGTAGTATCTGTCCTAATAAATTTAACTGATTACATGAAATACCGACAACAAATAATCATCAGATATATTTCTGAATTAAGATCCTGACTATCTTAAGTAAGGATAATTTTTTAAAACAAGACTGACCATGAAATAGCATCTGTTCAGCACTGTTTACTGTAGCTGCTGGAAGAAATCAACAGTTACAAGGTCATGGAATTCTAACAAGAAACTATTAAATTAAAAAAAAATTTGATAAAATCTTTAAGCTAATTGAATGTAAAGTTTATGTCTAATGAGCACAAACTAGTTGATTTATTCTGTCAACCCCGTTGTTTTATCTTTTGAGATATAGACATTTTATCATGTGTTGAAAATATTTACTAAATGTTTTCTTTTGTGTATGTTTTTCAATTTTTATTTATATTTACTAAATAATTTGGTGTAACGTAATTTTTTTTTCACTTACATTGACATTGCTCTATAACACAGGTTCATTTTCTTTCTTTTTTTTTTCTGCTACTGCCTTACTTTTTAGAATTTACACAGTTACAGTGGGCTTTAGGTATAGGAATCTTGTAAACATCTTGAGAAAAAGTTTTTCAACTTTGGAACAAAGTTGTCGTCTGAAGAGGAACTGCTTGAATTTTGCTTGTCCAAGGTCAGAGTGACCTATGTTTATAGCCAAAAGTCAAGAATGAATACGCTAATTAGTAAAAAAAAAAAAAAAAAAAAAAAATTCCAACTTCTGAATGGAAAATAGGATGATTTATGATAATCATTTTGCATATTATCTCTGTATCTGATATATCTGTTTGAAATTCACATATTTTTAAGCATTTGAAGATTCAATTCCTACTTAAGCATACATACAAGAGAGCCAAACAAACAAATTTTTAATAGAATTATCAATAACTTAACATTGCGTATAGTAGTCACCATCTCATTTTGTATATCTGTCCGTCAAATGCACACAACACTGTTTGACAGAGAGAGTCAGCGACTAGTTTTGCAGCTATGTAGACACAGTGCTCCTGTACATGATTCTGCCATTATTGTGTTCAGGCATCATCCAGGATAAGCCTTTGCTCTTGCTTTCACTTCAACTTCTGTGTTTTACTGTTGGAACGATGTGCAACTACAAACGACAAGTCACTGTGGTTGATCTGACAACTTCCTTCCTATCTTTTTTAACCTCAAATACACACACAAACCCCCACATAGTCTGCAAACACGCCCATCTCATTATTTTTTATCAGCAGCAGGAAACAGAAAAAAACCTTCAGACTG
>KV751319.1:4827768-4844816 GCA_001698575.1 Mola mola
GTATGAGAGTGAGGGAGGGAGGGAGAGAAAGAAGGAAAAGCGCACTCATCGTCCTTTTTCACACACTTCTAGCATTACAGACAGAGAGGGAGGGAGACAAACAGGTGTGTTGTACTGCTCTCTCGCTCTCGCCCTGTCCCTCCTCTCAGTGGGCGGAGCCTGGCTCATGACTTGCAAGCTGCCAGCCACCTCCTTCACTCTCAGAGAGAAGCAAAACCTGTCAGCTGCGCTCTACTCCTCTTCCCTCTCCACCACCTCTCCTCCTCCTTGTTGTTTTTCTTCATCCTCTCCTCCCTTTTGCTGCTGGGGGCAAGTGGAGTCAAGATGATGCAGGAAGTGTCTATCACGGTGGCATACGATGCACATGTAGTTGAGCGACCTGGGGAGGAAGACACCTTGGCTTGCTTGGTCGCCCACTCCAGACCTCTCAGAACTCCCAGACCGGTGGTAGGTCCGTTCTCCCGTCGCTTTCTTTTTTTTTTTTTCTGTCTTTGACAGGCTTGATTTCATCTTTGCCATCTGTCTTTCTCTCTGTCTGTTTCTTCTTCCATCTATGAATAGTGTATCCCTATTTAAGTCTGATGGGAGGTGTTCCCAATTTGCCTATTGACCCTTATCTCCTGCGGTTTTTAGGTTGGAGTAATTCAAAGAGAAATTCACCAGTTTTTTTTATATCATCGTCATTACATGTTGTTGACGCTCAGTTATGTACAGTATATATATATAGATAGATTTCAAAGAAAATACATGTTGCTTTAATGAGGTAGACTCGTGGTTGAATGTAGGAGTTTGCGTTGTGTTTGTAGTGAAAGTGTCTGATGTTTGAGGCTACAGAGCTTTGTCAGACAATTTAGTTCGTTGTTTGTGGCTGTCAATTAGTTTCAATTGCTGGTAATAATCTGGAATCAGTGGAGACGTGTGTGTGTGTGTGTGGTGGGGTGGGGGCGGTGTACTTGAATTCCATGGCCTAATTATTTTCCTGAGATGTCCACTTGGTTTTGGCCTTATTTGTCCAATTTCAGTTTCTGGTAATATGTACCTACTGTGTGATCTTGAAGGTTTGAGACCAATCCAGTTTTTGCTTCAGGGATTCAGGTCAGGAATCTAAAAGTGGGCCTGGTACCATTTTCTGTGGCACTAAGCGTCTTTTAACACAATCAGAGTTGCCTCTCTGTCCTCAAACTGGCGATTGTATGTATCTGCTTGTGTGAGCCCTGAAACTTCAGAGTGTGTATGTGTTTGTGTCTATCAGAGACTTTATGAATTGAAGCAGCCTTGAGCAAGATGCTGAGCACTGGGCACGCTCACTTGTTGTAAATTAGCAGATAAGTGATTCACTCTGCCCCTGAAATTTCAGGAATATCACAAACTGAGACATTTTAAGTATGGAGAAAGTGTAACTATTTTAGATAATATTGATGATGAATTGCGTTGTTGTCAACCAATGAATTGTAACTTATTTTGCTTTTTACCTGACTGCATGTCAGTCCTGATCAATCTATCAGTTAGATCATAGACAAAATACCAATGTGCAGCTTCTCTGAAGACAGGAAATCTCTTATCAGCATCAGTCATTGCATATCAGGAGGCTTTATGTGTGTGTTATTTTGAAGAATATAGTTCCCACTTTATTAGTATATTGCATTAGATGGTTTTCTATTCTTCTTGACCGACAACCGTACTTAAAATCTTCAACAGATTCAAGCAAAATGGCAGATTTAGAGAAGCACACTGATGGAGGTTTTCAGATGGTCAAGGAGTTGGGATTATGATTGTAGCTGTAGTGGGTCTGTATGTTTGAATAAAGACCTTGCCTCTAACAGGTAAGCACATCTCAGTTTTATGTTGCATTTCATTACACAGTTATGCTGTAGTGTTTGTGTGTTTTAAGGGTGTTGGAGAACAGCAGGTTGCATTATCAGACATTAGACTTTACTTGTCAATGATTTCTGTTTTAATGTGTAACTCACACATAACAATATACAATACATAACTTAAAAGTGATTTTGTATTTTGTAAATGGGTGTTTTAAACTCAGGAAAACCATTTTCAACACTCCAGCTTATCTTGTTTTTGTTCCTGAGCAAACTCTGAATCTCACAGAGCTATGTGACCCTGATCTCTAAAATCTTCTCTTCTCAGCTAATCAGGGTTCAGTCTTTAGAGGATGTAGTCTTAGCATTACATACAGGAAGCCTAGAAAATATGACGCCTACAGCATCTTGAGTTGGTGAAAAAGACGCTGTAGGAAAATGTTGACAAGCATCAAATGAGTATATGAGAGGAGGTGAATGCACAAGTGAGTGGTAATTTTTAGATAAGTTTCAATTCTTTCAAACCAAAACTGGCAAATGTGGAGGCGTTCGTTACCTCAGGAAGTACTTCTGTCATTCTCTACATTAGTTTCTTTCCGCATTCGGCTCATGTTTTTTGCATTACTTTTGGAGTGTTTCATGCACTATGTCTTAAACATCCATATGAAATGAGAGTGGAGTTGGCCCTTGGCTATTGTTTTGTCATGTTGGTGTCACCAATTAAATGCTATAGAGAGCTGTTCAAGAAGCTAAGAACAGAACCACATCTATTTTGAAAGGTCTACTGTGGTCTCATGTCATTGTGTGACAGATATTTAAATTTCGTTGGACTGATGTGTTTGGCCACCGAAGAATTTCATCATTTCCATTTTAGTGCAGACGATAAATGTGTCATGATGGTTTTCACACAGAAAAAGACTTCTGACTTCTGAAAACATGGCAGTTTTTAACATTCAAATATCCAACTAAAACATAGTTAGAACATCGTCATATTGTTGCTGCCAGGTAAAAATCTTCTTGGCTCTTCAATATAAAATTTTAGGGACAATAAAGGCCCGACTTTTTATATACTGCCTTCAAAAAAGTAGGACAATCTTTTTTTTCAGATATCTGAAGATAAGACATGATAATGAGTAAATTATTATGTATATCAGTGGCATGGAGAACCACTTCACACATTATAGTCTGTAAGATGTGTCGCAGGGGAACACCACGTTTACTTTTTATTCTGCATTGCTTTGTTACAATAAAATGATTAGCCAGCCTGCAGAGACCAAGCTGCTCTTTCATTCCACACAGATAACAGCAGAATGAATCTGAGCTCTGCTATCTGCTGGCGAGTTGTGTGTCAGAGAGATTACATTGTGACGTTCATTCTCTTCAGCAGTTGCTGAGTCGTAGAGGTTAGGGGTTAACCAACAGGTCCGTCAGGAATACAGGTAATGACTGCCTTGGTAGACATTCTGTAGCCAATTTATCATTCTCAAACTTTAATTTCACAAGAAAAGTTAATTATGATTTGACATACTTGTGAAGAGTAGTATTTGCTTTCCCCCACTTTAGTCATTTAATCCACGTTACTGGTGATTATTTATCATAATTCACATTTCGTTCATATTTTGTCCAAATACCAATATTCATCCATATAATATTGTTGCAGTGTCAAAAACGTGGATTATGGTCAAAAATATTGTGATACTGACTTTTTATTGTTGCAAGGCTTGCAGGGCTACATATTGTTTGCTGAGTGAAACTTCATTGGTAGCAACATAGTGGCTTTCACAGGCTTTCACTGGTATGTTTGTACATCATGGAGGTTACCGTTAATTTTTATCTTAGTTGCAAATTAAAGACTATAAAGTGTGCTCGAAAGTGCCTTTTTTTTTTGTTCAAAATGTAGATTTAGAAATTTCGAGGTGTAAACGGAGCACAGTCTACAGAGATGTGTGCTCGTAATAAATGTATACAGAGCAATTTGTTCAATAGAAAATAAAAACTGTATTTCCTGAACCACAGTACCACAGTATTTTTAGTATCTGTTCTCAGAGTTTATTCGGTTTTTGAAAGGGTAAAGTGGTGTCTGTCCATCTACAGATACCATTAATTATGATTTGACATACTTGTGAAGAGTAGTATTTGCTTTCACCCACTTTAGTCATTTAATCCACGTTACTGGTGATTATTTATCATAATTCACATTTCGTTCATATTTTGTCCAAATACCAATATTCATCCATATAATATTGTTGCAGTGTCAAAAACGTGGATTATGGTCAAAAATATTGTGATACTGACTTTTTTGCCCAGTGTGTGCACTTACAAAGAGGGTTTTTTTTTTTTGAGAAATACCTATGTATTATTATATGGCCAAAAAAAAAAAATCCTGATATTATTTACTGCCGTACATAAAAAGGTGTCATAGGGTATTTGAATCAGAAGAGACAAGTATGAAGAGGAGACTGGACTTCAGGCACTGGTGGTAGTGGTGACTGATGACTGCTGAGACTGGATGTGATGGAAGTGGTGTAACTGCCAAGAGTGGTTGGAGATGGGGAGGTGGAGGGGCGCACACACAGCAGTGTGACGGAACTAGGCAGAGGAAGAGAGACATATTTAAAAGACCATAACAAGATGATAGGTTAACGATGCAAGTGTGGAGTCGATCTATTGGATAGATGAGAGCAGCTGGTCCTGAAGTGACAGCCCAGCCCAAAACAGAGGTGATATGAGTGACCAGAGAGTGAAGAGTGACTGGACTGTATTAAGTTAACAGAATTTAATATTGTGTGCACGCAAATAGTCCTTCTGACTGAACTTTCGCTATAGCTCCATTTATTGGGGAACCAGACAGTAGCAGATTGTGAGGAAGTGTCAGTAAGCAGGAAGGAGGGACGTTTATTCATTTTAGACAGCAGAAACATTTGACATAGAGGCCATAATACGAACAAGTGTTAAAATAAAGCTGAAAAGGACATTTGGTATTAGATAACTTGATGGTGCGTTACTCTAATTGCTTCAGAACAGCAGTGATTCAACGTCCACCAGATTAAAGATCCATTCTCACTGTTCTGTCTCGTAACACTTTCCTACCACAGAAGAAGGGATGGATTTTATATTCTGATTTCTTTCTATATCTTTACACTGTATGTGTTAGACACATCAACCAAATAAGTAACAGCACTCCCCTGATTCTGGGAGAGAATGAATCAGACTCTTGTTTAAACACAGGACAATAAAGGACACACACGCATACATGCTCAAACACACGCGTCAGTCTCAGAGGAGGGGCCATGTGACTGAGACTAACCTGTAATCCCCAGCCCTAACGGTGGGTGCCATGGCAACGTTGGTCCTCACACAAGGGCTAACATTACCAGGCACCTGCAACACACACATACATGCAGTTCAACTCATCAATTCATCAGTTTTATCTGGTTTCATGTTTGACTTTGCTGTGTTTTGAAAGACCAGTTGTGTACATATATGAACCTTGCTTCATAGATACAGAAAAAAAAACAAAGACATAGATTTGATGAGATGAGAAACTGTAAATGCTTGTGTCACATGCAACCATCATCCATAATTAAATGTCACATGTTCAATACTTTTCCGATGGATTTCATCAAGTTGGACTTTTTTTTGAAAAAAATTTGTTGGTAACTGATGCACTTAGTTAGCATTGACTAATAGGCAAATTATTAGGCAAAAGAAAGAAATTTGATACTGATACAAAATGTAATTACTTTGAAATAGTTTGTATATTAAAACTTGTCTGTTAGTGTGACTGCCACTAGTCAATTGTTATTTGTTGCAAGGCTTGCAGGGCTACATATTGTTTGCTGAGTGAAACTTCATTGGTAGCAACATAGTGGCTTTCACAGGCTTTCACTGGTATGTTTGTACATCATGGAGGTTACCGTTAATTTTTATCTTAGTTGCAAATTAAAGACTATAAAGTGTGCTCGAAAGTGCCTTTTTTTTTTGTTCAAAATGTAGATTTAGAAATTTCGAGGTGTAAACGGAGCACAGTCTACAGAGATGTGTGCTCGTAATAAATGTATACAGAGCAATTTGTTCAATAGAAAATAAAAACTGTATTTCCTGAACCACAGTACCACAGTATTTTTAGTATCTGTTCTCAGAGTTTATTCGGTTTTTGAAAGGGTAAAGTGGTATCTGTCCACCTACTTCTTGTAATTCCAGTTCCTTTGAATGTTGATGTCAAAAGTTTCACATCGTGCATAACCTGCCAGCAACATGACCCAAAGAATATGGATGAGTTGATGCTGTTCTTTGAAACATCAAGTTGTGTCTGTGTCTCGGAGAGAAGGCCCGGGAGAGAGAGAGGTGTAGGTGTAGGCAGCTGAAGGTTAAAATACAGATGTGTTTTCTGGTGTTTTCAGGTTCCAACTAAAAAGCTGAAGAAGTTTGAGAAAGAGTATCAGACACTGAGAGAGAGCCAGCTGCAACAAGAGGACCCCATCGACCGGTACCAGGTAGGACACACATACACATTGATTTTTTTGTAGTTCCTACTTAGGCTGCATTGTTTTATTCTGTCAACCATTTGGGGAAGTTAAGTGGACCCATCCCTTCTTTTTCTGTTGCACATTACAACAGCACACAGTTTATTCCTGTGTTTGCTTCATAACGGAATTACTGTTCAGTCTCAGAGATGGTAAGAAAACACTTGTCTCTTTGATATATTTTTATATTTGTCAAGAAGGAGCTGTGCTTTTGTTGCAGTGAATACACAAACATCCTTCAAGTATTTGTTAAAATTAGCCATATTTCTAAGATTAGACAGTGTCCTTCTGTTTCATCAAACTGTACCTTTGTGAACGCTTGAGAGTGTTCTGGCTTGACTTTGATCATCATTGAGCCAAAACTCTCTTAACATTTATGTTTTGGGTGGAGCTGTCTCTTGGTGTGAGAGGTTTCTACCTGCTTAAAGTGATTTTACCTTCAGAAGATTGGATCAGGAGAGATGGAGCATATATTTTTAAACAAACTCAACAGAGAGAATCTGTTCCTTTGTGTTTCTTGAATGTATTGGACTTCTGCTAATCCTCATCCCTTGTATTCCTAAAACCAACTAAGGCTTTTTTCTTTTTTTTTTTTTGAAATTTGTCTTTAAAATTGCGAGTGTAGAGCTGAAATTGACATAATTAAGAGTTGTTCAGATTGTATATGTGTATAGAGAGTATAGAGGGATACTGACAACTTGTTATCCAGTGGCTCCAAACCAAAATCTTTACTTAAGAGATAGTCTTTATCAGGATATGAAGAGGTTAAAATGATTTTTGACAGCTAGAGACATACCTAGCTGTTCAGTTTTAGTTGGGGAAGTGTGGGAAATTCAATGCCAGGCGTTCAGATTAATTTACAATTATATTAGCAGTTCCTTGTCATAAAAACGTTAGTTCATAACAGTGGTGCATTAATTGTTTGTGAAGCCACATTCCAGATGTATACAGGACAAAGTAATTCATTTAGCCTCAATTAAATAAAGTGAAAAATGCTTGGTGGTCAAACTAAAAACTGGACAGACATTCTTTGTTAGAATTCTCTGTGGCTCATTTCCTTGGATGAGTTGAAATGTTCCAGTACAAACAGGAAACTTGCCTTGTCCAAATACATCAGAATTGTACAGCAAGGCAGAAGATATACAGTATGCTGGCATGCATTGAAGTTGTATATAAGCTTCTAATTTATTGTTGATAAGATAATGAATAGAAGCCATATCCATTGTAACCATTACGTTATGGGGCAAAACAACACAAAAAGAAGCAAAAATAACAATGATTCTACTTTTGAAGGAACAGTTAGAGGTTAAATCATTATTAATGGTAATTTTATGGATTTAGTTCTTCTTCTAATTTGATAATGCACCTTTATTCATAAGGTTTATAACTTGTAAAGTCTGAGACATTTTTGACCAGTCATACAGTTACTTGGCTGCTTCCAGTGTTTATCCAAATACAGATAAAAGTGTTGAAAAGGTGGGTGAGTGTGAGACTGTTGAGTGTCAGGCGGAGACGGGAAAGTCCTGTCAGGATCATGTGTTTGAGTCTAGTCTCTGCCGCTGCAGCCTCAATATGAAGATGTTGCTGTGACTATGGTCTGTGGTACGGTAGGTCGATGGCTTTAAATGATCTTAAACTTTAATGTGTCACCTTTTAATATGTTTTCTAATTGACATTATTTGGCTGTAATGTATGGCAGGATATTACAAGATTTTAGTATAAAGTCCGACTGAGGGTAGCAACTTACAGTCTTACAGTCGGTAAGATTTTTGCATCAGTTCTCTGCTCACAGGAAATTATTAATTTAATCTAAATTGTGCCAGCCAATCTGTTCCTCACCCGAGGGAAAGAATGTGTATTATTTTTGTATGTTCAGATGCATTTTTATCTGGTATACTTTTATTTTGTCTTAATATATTTAAGGCAGTGTAGTAAGTTGGGTTACCTTTACATTTTATTTACACTCTTTGTGCATATATGCAATATGTGTATGGGTAGAAAAGGTCATAGTAAGAGAGATCCCAGAATCAGGTGACTGCTCGTAACCGTGACAACTATTTTGTTCCATAGAGGCTGTCATGTGAGACTGTTTATACACCAGTGATCATGAGACTTCACTAAGGGTCCACAATGGGGTCTTTAAGATGGTCTGTGTGTGTGTGCGTGGGTGAGGGGACCTTTATCTTGCAAATATTGAAATCAAAGCAAATAAAAGAGGGACTGCTGCTCCTGATCAATAAAAGTTTATTTTTCCATACAGAAAACATTTCATTTAATTTCAGATTCTTCTCTGTTTTACATTCAACATAAACATTCCATACATGGTACGGTGTATGGAATCTGAAGTACGATCCTTTTACAGTTTTGGATTCACACTAAATACATGGTTCAACTGTGTGTGTTTATCCAGAGGGAGAACCGTCGTCTTCAGGAGGCGAGTATGCGACTTGAACAGGAGAATGACGACTTGGCCCATGAACTGGTTACCAGTAAGATTGCCCTTCGGAACGACCTGGACCAGGTAACCTGTAATATTTGTTCTTAACTGCTGCCATTTGTTGATTTCTGCATGGAGCAAAGTTATGGAAGCATAACGAGCTCCAGATGGAAATGCACTGAAAGTAGTAATCTCTTTGCCGAGATGATAACTACATGAACAGATGTAGCTGTCAGCAGAAAATCATTCACTCACTTTTACCGACATTAAGCAATGAGATCATACTGTAAGTAACTAAACAACACACCAGGAGACTGAGGTGTGTTCATAAATCTACAAAACTGTAATAGTTAGTAAAGTAAACGTTTTAAAGTGTATCCAGTGTGCACAAAATCACAAATCTGAGAGCCTCTCATTGGTCAGCAAATTGAATGCGTTTCTGCTGCTTGTATAAAAGTGGCACTAAGCTACATAAGGTACAGATACAGACTCAGAATTAAATGAAGGACATTTGTGTGTTTGTGTACTTCAGGCAGAAGACAAGGCCGATGTTTTAAACAAAGAGCTGCTGAGCACCAAGCAACGTTTGGTGGAGACGGAGGATGAAAAGAGACAACAGGAGGAGGAGACAGCTCAGGTAGCATCCACCCTGTTTTCCACCACCTCTTTAAGCCCGGCCTTAATGAACTACAGGTCTCATCGGCTCAATGATCTTTGCTGTCAGAACTTTGCTTATGGTGACTTGTGAAAAGAATAACCTTCAATGAAGCAACTGAAAATATGGCTTACTGGTTTCACAAACTTCATGTAAAGGCACAATTAATAATTAATGATTTTATTCCAAAGAAGCCAAAGAAAATGCATAATTTTGACTTATAATCATCCTAAACCAACTGCTGATGATATGATGCCCCTAATTAAATTAAATATTTTGACACTTCTATATATTCATATTCAAATATGGATTAACAAGTCATAGTTAATGTTGGTGAATAAAGTGATCAGTATTATTGTTCACAAGCCTTCAAAGACTGATGCAGTATACAGTAAATATTAAACCACGGTCGCATAATACTTTAGAGATTCACCCCAATTTGGACTTACATCTCTAAAGAGACATATACATGAGATTTAATGAAGGGGTTTATTGGAACACTTTACTGCCTAAATACTTTGTAATGCACATTCTTATTTTTCTGTGCAATTTGTAATAACAATTACTGTAGTGTGCTATCGCTTTTTTTTCTCTTTACTTGGTATTTCATTTTGTGCATTTACTCACTTTTTTGGGGTACTGTATGATTTGTGTTTTTTGTCATCTTGTTTTGTCCCTCTCAGCTTAAGGAAGTGTTCAGGAGGGAGTTAGAAAAAGCAGAGCTGGAGATCAAGAAAACCACAGCAATCATAGCTGAATACAAACAGGTTGGTTGGCTAAATTACCCTCTATCCATCTAGTGTATATTGAAAATAGGAAAAAAATATATTCACAATCATTTTCCTCATTTACAGAAAGATAAACTGCCTTTTTGTACTTCTCCATTTTATCTTGTAGAGTTCCCTTTGTAATAAGAGCAGTAACTTCTGTATAAACTTCTGTATTCTGACTTTTCTTATCCAGCCAGTTTGCTGCTTTATCAACATGCATTATAATAGTGATACAACAAGTGACTATAAACCCAAAGAAAGTAGTTTTCCTGGAGAAACCCGAGCTGAGAATGTGCCAGTGTATCTCTTATCTTGCAGTTCAAATGTGGCATCCGACTTCCTCTCTGTGTTTCAGATCTGCTCCCAGCTGAGCACCAGGTTGGAAAAACAACAGGCGGCAACAAAAGAAGAGCTGGACATTGTCAGGGTGAGATTAATGCGCAGGTATTGCAAAAGTTAACAACGCGGTATGTTGCTTCACAGAACAAAGGGATTGTCGGGACTTTTCTTTCACTGAAGTTGCAACCAGCCCAGATTGGTACATTGTCACACCCATAAAATCCCTAAATGCACAAATGATCTTATCTAGGCCTCATTTAGCCCTTGTTAAACATTTGATATGGGAGTGGCGCTGCATTACCTCAGGCCTGGATGAAGAGTGGACATTCCTCTTATTGTAATATGTTGCCAGCTGAAATGGGAAGTTGCAGTTAAACATAAAACTGGCCGGCTCACTTATAAAAATGCAAACTGTATACAAAACAAAACAATACAAAATGATAAAGCCAAGAAAAAGATTCAGAGAGGAAGTTTAGATGGGTAAATGTGCTGTGTGCTACAGCTGAAAAGTCTTTCACACTGATACTGGAGGGCAGGGTGGAGCCGCAAATTTAATGATGAGGAAATAGACGAATTGGGGAAATTAAGCTTCTCCTTGAGCAATGAGCACATGGCAGGAATGATCTCTGATGAAATCTGCTCTAATGTGTGAGGTCCTCCCCACCAAGCTTAACTTAGAATTAAAGAAAACAATGTATCACACATTCTAGCTCCTCAAATACAAAATATCCATCCACCACTTAATCAGCAGAGCATATGGCTCTCATAGAGAAGGTTTTACCCACCTAAGTCTGCTAACATACGTGCGTGTTGTGTTGTGTCACCGTGCAGAGTAAAATTATGGGCTGTGAGAACTGCAGGGACCTGTTCAGCACCTTAGGGTCCCTCCAGGCGTCATCCCCCGGCAAGCACAAGACGTCAACAGAGCCAATGGACGAGGAAAAGGACGGCCTGAAGGAGCAGCTGAGGCAGCTGGAGCTGGACCTGGCACAGACCAAACTGCAGCTGGTGGAGGCCAAGTGTCGCATCCAGGTCAGCTGCAGCCTCACGAGTCGGCAATATCACTAATGATACAAATATTAACTGCTGCAGGGATGCAGGGTGGTAGACAAGAACCTTAAGGGGGGAGAACTCTTAAGGAAAACTAAAAAAAAAAAAAATTAAACTGTCTTAAACATGTAAGTCATGAATTATTTTCTCAATGAGCTCATAAACAAAAGCACTTTTAGTGGCCAAAATGACTAAAAAAGCACTATATTAATACAGGACATTTACATTTTACATTTGGTTGATTTTGTGGGATAAACTGATTCAATATCCGTATCAAATTTAATGATAATCCATCAGAGTTGTCAGACTTTTTACTACAATAAAGATGGAATAAAAGAAAAAGTATCAGCTTCTCAGCCTTAAAAACACAGAATAACATAACCTCTACTATGGGCCTATAAAAAAAATAATCTCCTACAGCTGTACCTTTATCTGCTTCTGCTCCTAAACATGATCTAATGATTTTGGGGTTATTCATCAGCCTTCTACCAAGTTTCGTTAAAATCCCTCCACTGGTTTTTGTGTAAACAAACGGGTGAAAACACAACTTTGTCTGAGGTAATTAAATCTTATTAGAATTACTCACATTGAAAGTATTTTATAGTCATACTTTTATATGAATAAGCAAATGAAAATATGAAATAATTCATCCATTCATTTGAAAGCATACTTGTAAAGACTCCCTTTAAAAGATGAATTCTAAGACAGCTGTAGTGTTTGTGGCACTGTAGGGTCCCTGGGTGCTGCACTGCTCTCAGTTGTTGGTGTCTGAGTGACGTTGTAGGATGTACTCAGAAAGAAGCTCCGTGGTGGAGATGATAAACTTCATGTCGGTTATGCAAAGTATCCATTGAATAGTAATCCATTAAATGAAAAGATGCCTAACAGCTGCGTTTTGAATATGTATTGCATGCTATTCATACACGTGGCCTGTCCTGGTGCTGCAGTGGTGTTATTGTCCCACCTTTTTGTTCTGTTAGCATTACATTATAAAGGATCATTAAAATTTCTGCATCTGGCCCTTCATCTGGATCTATACCCACATTTAGTAGGTCGTTGCTTGCTCACTCCATGTGTTTTCACTCGGTTTTCATTGGAATTCATTTAGTAATTTGTTTAATCCTGCTAACTGAAAACAATAACTAATACAGACCATAATAGAAGTGACACAGCAATAGGAAGGAAACTCAGTTCCAGAAAGAAGTCCATTATATATATTGGAATAAAAAAAAGTAATAAAAAATGCTTTTAATTTTCAGCTCTTATAACTTGCTCATGTCTTGTAGCTGAATGGTGAACAAGAGCTAAAATACAGAGCTGTGTGACAGACGGCAGTATGGTAGATGAACACAAGCTTTCCTCCTCACTGCTCCTCCTGCTGACTCCTCCCTGCGCCTCCTGTCACCCTGCAGGAGCTGGAGCACCAGCGGGGAGTCTTGATGAACGAGATCCAGGCGGCCAAGAACTCTTGGCTCAGCAAGACTCTGGGCTCCCTGAAGAGTTCCGCCTCCTCCTCCTCCAGCTCCACATCCCAGACCCCGTCTTCTCCAAAGGAGGGCCCTCCCTAGACCACCCTCCTCCCATCCCCTCTGTCCCCTGCAGAAAGCACTCTCGAGCTGGCGAACACAAGTTGAAGGCACAAACAGAGAAATGCAGTATTCCTTTTTTTTTTTTGCTAGATGGTGGTAAAAGAAGACCAGAGCTCACCAGGGTTCTGGGACCTGATGTTTTTATTTTAGGGAACTCAAAAGTGACTGTTGGCCATCTCTGCTTCACATTGACGGCGAATCAGATGTGAAGCTTGAATTTGATTTAAAGCTCTATGCTGATACTGTTTTGTTGAGTTAGCGCTCAGTACTGTCACTGTCAAAGCTCAATCACAATGGTGTCCCTTATTTACATGAATATTCCTGCTCCCCCCTGTGGCCAGACCTTGCTACCGCAGTCATTGCGGCGAGACTCAAACTTGCAGTCTCACAGTTTGAACAATATTCTTAATGACAGTGATACAGCTTCAGCTGCAGACATGTTTAATGCATAGAAATATCTATATTAACCATTTTCAACACATACAGCCCTCTGAAAAAGGAATACTGCATTCAGTCTTAAAAAGTATCACGGCAGAAAGTTGTATTTCTTTATAGTAATGTAACATAAACAATGTTGTCATATGTTTAACTAATTGTTAATTTTTGTAATAATCTTGTACAGTTCTTTAAGACAGGAAAAAGGCAAGGAATAGTTCTTTATTTTTTGTTTTTTTTTTAACGATTTGGAATTTGAATGTCATCTCTCTCTCGATGTTGATGTAAGTACGTGTGTGTGATCGATGTGGTCGAGTCCAAACGCTGAAGCTCCGAAATGATGACAGGCTCATGTGGTTAGTCTCAGTCACGGCTGGACCTTACTCAAGGTGTGTCATATCACAATTTGATGAACATTTTATTGTTTTTCTTTCTTTTATAAATCTAGTTCCAGTTAACGCTTACGCATATTTTAATTATTGTTTTAATTTTTGTGTGTCTATGTGTTAAATTTCTAACATGCAGATGAGTTATGTGCACAGTTTAGTTAGATGTGATCACAGCAGAAAGAGATTCTGTCAATTCTGTTTTATAAAAACTTATATTAATCCCCTTGTACAATGTACAAGCAAGAGATGGGCCTTGGTTTTATGTTTTTATGGGTTTGGTTTTTTTTTACTTTTTATCCCTGTTAATGTTTGTGTAAAGAAAGTCATGATGTAAAGATATCAGGGCTCGTGTTCTTCTTTCCAAGTTCTATTACAACCAGAAAAGAAGCTCACGGTCCTCACTGACACTGTATCTGTCTGTATATATGTCTCAGCCATGGGCTGAAAACTGAAAGTCTATACCTGTTCCCAGTGGAGTCCAAAATCACAGCATCAAATCAGGTCATTTCATAATACACAATTCATCCCTAAATAAACACCGTAAATAAGCAACATAATGTACTGAGCAACTTTTAGATTGCCAAACAGTGCCAAGGCTATTTGCGCGACTTCTTTTCCCTTTATGGTTAAAACAATGCACTTTTTAATGTGTTCCTTACAACAACTAGTACTAGATTTAAAGTGAGATGGTAAATCTGTAAATCTCTGATGGCTAATGTGATAGTTTTCTGTGAGATACGTAAAAATCACACACATCCTCACACAAACATCACAGAAGATCTCGAGCAAAGGAAGGTATGAGATGAGCAGCATACAGCTCCTCATGTGAGTCAACTCGTTGCAACCAATTGCATTATTGGTTCCTAATATCTGCAGTAAGTGATATAAGAAATCAAGGATGATTTTGTTGATCAAAGAGCAGCCGAGTAGTTTGTTTTTTGGGTTGTTTTTTTTTGCTTTATTACGTGAGTGCCAAACTCTCTCCTTCACGCTGGGTTGTGACCAAAAATCAGCCTTTGGACTCAGACCGAGCTCGAGTGTACATGTTTGTGTGCGTGTGTGTGTTCTGCATTGTAACTCAAGTGGTTGAAGTGGTTTCTCTTTCACGTGGCTGCCTTTTCTGTTAATGACTAAAGCCGCTGGCTGATGAGAGGAAAGCCATCCAACCGTGTGAGATGCCAGAGAGCGTCACCCGTGCCATAAGAGCCTCCCCTCTGCTCCGTGTCCAGTGGTCTTCCTCCCTCCCTCCATGCTCCAAAGTCAAACTGCCTCTTGTCATCTGACTATACACACACATGTCCTGAGCATTGTTTTCAGCCGTCTGTTACGCCAGTGTGAACCCGGACTGGTGGCCACTCAGCTCCACTGGAGGAAAGAGAAAAAAAAAACAAAACAAAACGCTGACTGGCTGCATTGATTTCCAAGTGTGTTTTGCATTTTCAGGACATTCCGTCTTCAGTAGCTTGCATCATTTCTGTTGGTTACCAATGAAAGTTACTTCTGTTGAACCAGTTCAATGTAAACTGTTGCCAAGTTGGAGAAAGCTTGTCTTTTATGTGCGCTAATGCAATGTTAATATTTTGAACACTATTTGATAACGTCCGTTTGTTTAAAAGTTATCCTGATGACGGAGCATGATTATTTTTTCGCCTGACCATTATCATCGCTGAGGGGACAGCTGCCAATTTGTAAGCCAGTCCGCTTCAGGGATGCAGAGGCCAGTCGGATCGGAGGTGTGTCGTGTAGTTTACAGGGAGGGACTGCTCCTCAGCCGGTTCGACCCCAGCGCTGTTTGCTGTACATTAAACTGTCAGACCTAAATCAATAAATTCCAGTTTTTCTGTTCATTCATGCACTTTGAGCCAGAATCATCTTTATAATCAATAGAGGATCTATATGGGAAGCCCATTCAGCAATATATTGTACACAACATTTTAATATATCCATCCCCATCCATCCATCGTCTGTTGCTGCTTAATCTGCAGGGCCACCGGGGGCTCCCAGCGTCCTTTGGGCCAAGGCGGGGTACACCTTGTACGGGTTACTGGCCTAACTAGTGGTCTTTAGTATTTTAATAAATAATGGCTTTATCTTTTATCTTTATCAAGAAACTGTGCCAGCTAGCACTGAAGTCCTGCAACTGGATCACAAAAGATGAGGGCGGTTTTTACTTCTTTAGAAAGAAAGACTCGTGTACTGTGTGTACAACGACTACGCTGTGACAATTCACCAAGCATTTTTTTCTGCCTTGTAAATCCTGAAATTCTTGCAATTTGCTGAATGTGCCACCCTTACAACTGTTTCTCCGTCACAAAAAAGGAAGGCTGTGCCTACTTTAGTGAGCAGGATCAACTGAGGAATCCCAGGAAAAATGATCAGAAAGCAGAGCATGTTACAGATTTTTAGCTTTCAAGCTATACAAATATCGAGGTACAGTAGTTAATCTGAAAATAATGTAAATTATAAATTAAACTTCTATACTTGGACAGTTTGTTAATATGATATGGGTCTCTTGAGCTAACATCACTTGAAACATTAACCTTTTAAGGTAAAACTACTTCTACCTCATTCACTCCTCCGTATAGACACAGTCATTTACTTTCCAATGAGTAAATTCAAATATCAGGCACTTGGTCATCATTATTTTGTGTTTAACTAATATTCACATTTATAAAATGTAGGACACGACTGTCCTTTATTCTTTTCTATAATTTTCAATTGTATCGCAAACAAAATATATACTGCTTATATATACATATACATACTGACCTTTCTTTGTATAGGCTCCACCCTCTCCTCCAGCTTTTTGTGCATTTTGGAAACCTTGCAGACATCAGTGACAGTGAATCTTTTCCTCGAGCACAGGGGTCTTTTGATAGCCGTGGGGATTTTAATTTTTAAATCACTCTCCACAAATGGAAGCTAGTAAGAGGCGGGAACCAATCGGTACGGTGAGGCTGATGTGGCCTCTGAATATTGCGCTGGTAGAACTGAAGAAGCTGGGCTTTCCCGCTCCAGCTGGTCCAATGAGCAGGAGTCGGGGT
>KV751319.1:4854652-4868605 GCA_001698575.1 Mola mola
TGATAATTATATAATAAAAATAAAATCAAAAGTCATTATTTTAAGGTACTAATTCACAAAATGTTTCTTATTATCTTGAGAAAGTAAGTTATTAGTTCGAGAAATTCTTTTATGATTATGACTTAAGGTAAATTTCAATTGCATTACATAGGTGGAAATAAGCTTCCATACCATACTCGGAGTCCTTTAGAGAAAAGATTTAACATTTGGAATTTGGAAATAACTACTATTTTGAATGTATAAAGCAGTCTAGAGGAGTTCGACCTCTAGTTGCCAGCCAACATTTGTGAGCTTGATGCTGAGTTCTGACTAAGCAGCCACTGACATTTACAGGTCAGGAGGAATCTGTCTAAACAGGTAGAAAAGCTGAGTCTGTAGTTGTGTGACAGACTTTTTGCGAACAACCCCCTTCATCTCGCCTTAAATGTGTAGTCTCTCCAAATTTCTGCAACTAATCCGGTCAGTAACTTCAGTAACCTGAAGTTGGGCATCCAGCCACAATATTAAAACCACAAGTGAAACGATCATCTTATTACAATGTGATGTTCTGCTGGAGAACTTTGGATCCTGGCACACATGTAGATGTTTTTTGATACATATAACCTATCTAAACAATATTGTCGACAATTATTGCATGATTGCAAGGTACTACAGGACACGGGTCCGAACAGTTTTGGTGGCAGATAGTTACTAATATCAGGCAGGTGGTTTTATTGTTATGACTGAAGGATGCATACATACTGTACATAGTTCTCATTCCCAGTATTGTCTATTCTACTGACAGGTGTTTCCATAACTTCTGCTCTGTTTTCAATGCTTTGAGGGTGACAGTAATTGGATCTGCCTCAGTGAGTGCCCCCGAGCCGGAAGACGACCATGCAATTTAAATGTCACAGGTATGATTCTTTACAGTCAGTGTCCTTTAGCAATACTGATGCGCAGTGAAATCGTCTGTGATGTGTACCATGACCCTCCGTTACTTCTCAAATGGGTTGTAAACATAGTTGTGTTGTTTTACCTACAGCTTACCACCTGGCAGAACTTTAAATCTTGTCTTTAGAAACAAGATATTTAAAGAATTACACATCATTTTTCACATTATTTATCTATAGTATACCAAATTGTTGTCAATCATATAATTTGTCAGTAGCTTTCTTCCACCTCGACATCTTCTATACATATTGAGTTCAGATAATTGCCAGCCAGTAAGAATGTGCCTATCTGTGTGTCCAACTATGTAACCAGGTACACGTGGTGCACGCGGTCATCTACAGGCAATCCCACGACTGATCCCCTGACCCATCATGAAACATCAGGTGCATAATTATATTTGTACCTGTAAATAGACACCAGGTGTTAGCCACAAAATAGCCTTTATACCTGTCCTGGTTAGACAGTTAAAATCATAGATAATAATAGTAAAGAGACTCATCAGCTGTCTTGTCAACACGTACCTGCAGAGTGCTGGCGATGTAGTTCAGGTGGAACAATGCTGCTAATGTTACAGGTTTAAATTCTGCTTGTGCAAACAGTGATAACAACTGTGTGCTCACTGGTATTAGAGCATGCAGTTACAACCTGTTACAAGGGATAGAAGAAGTCCACACAACTCTGTTACAAGGCCAGCTTTTTGTAATGAAAAAGAAATCAAGATGAATAATAATAATTCTAATAATAATAATGATAATGATGATTAAAATAACGGGGCCCCATGGTTCCATAGGTTGCACACCCTCTTATAATTGAGAACGTTGCTGTTTTTGAAATTAACAGATTCTAATTCATGTCAATTATCAGTCAGTACACACCTGCCATCCTTTGAAGTGATTCAGATTAATCCCCCAAAAGTTGTTTTAGCCACATATTTGCTGAGTTGCATTTTACAGCAAAAGCCATCTGGTCTGCAAGAGCTTACAGAGCATCATTGGTGAAAGGTATCAGTAAGAAGAAGGGCACAAGATTTTTAGAGGCTTTAGATGTACCATGGAACGTAATGAAGATTTCATCAACAGGTAGAGAAAATATGATACCACAGTGACATTATGAAGAGCTGGACGTTCCTCCAATATTGATGAAAGTACAAGCAGAAAACTGGTCAGGGAGGCTGCCAAGAGGCCCGCAGCAACATTAAAAAGGGAGCTGCGGGCTCTGGGAAGGCTATTGGGTAGAGTGGTAGGATGGATCAAAAAACACACAAAAAAACAGACAAACATGAAGTCTCCCAAAAGCCTGTGAAAATGTGTTATGGTCTCTTGAGACCAAGGTTGAACTTTTTAGGCCGTAATTCCAAAAGGTGGATATAGTGCAAAAACAACACTGTAGCTCAACAAAATAACACCATCCTAGCCCAAAGGCAGCATGATGCCTTTGGGCAGTTTTGCTTCAGCTGGAACCTAAGGATTTAGTCAATGTTTTGGAAATTAACAACAGTTCCAAACATATTTCGATTTTTGCACAAAACTTTCTGGAATCTACTAGAAAGCTGAAGATGAAGATAAATTTCACCCTTGAGCACAACATCGACCCAAAGGGTACATCCAAATCAACAAAAAAAAAAAAGCTTCACCAGAGGAAAGTTTAAGTTTTGGCACAGACCTGAATCCAACTGAAGATCTGTGGGTGACCTGTAGAGGGCGCACCAGACACACTATGGCAGATTTGCAGTGCTTCTGCAAGAGAGAGGACAAATAATGCCAAGTCAAGGTGCTGACACACCTCCTCCCAAAAAGGAACAGTATACTGTCATAAAATCCAAAGACGGTTCAAGTATTTTAACTTGAAGGATGCACATATTTATGCAACCATGTTATTTTTATTTTTGTACTTTTTACCCTAAAAGATCTCAGTTTGTTTACAGTTAAATTGCACAGGTTGTAGGCCACATTAAAGCTGGAAAAATGTATCATGATATTATCAATATTTATCATATTTCATTTTTTACATCACAAAAAATTGGCATGTTAACTGGGGTGTAGATTTTTTTTTAATATCCACAGTATATTGTGGGTAAAATTCACCTGGTTTAATGTTTAAAATGTAGGAAATTATGTGAAGGTAATACTTATACTACATACTTTGTCAGTACGAATTTTCTTTTACTCCTGACTTTATGTAATCAACATCTAAATTCAACTTCTATATTCTTACAGCCGAATAACAAGTGCAAATGCTGATCACAATAATGTTGTAAGAATCCAGATGACACTCCCCTAAACTAGCTGGAAGGCCTTAATAAGTCTTGTAGCTTAATGAGACATTCAACATGCTCAGTGATTCAGACAGATACCTCACAGAGTCTGTAAACAAGCTTTAATTAGTAAGTCAAACTATCGGATATCTCTCTGTCACCAGAGCTGCCTGTTTGTGCACGGGACCCTGGCAAGGGATCCTACTGTCAGAGTAACCATGAATAAACAACTTGCTGAATGATTTTTCTTTGAGGGTGAACTGAAAACACAGAATTATCATTAACAGTTATGATTGGATCACAAGTAGACAGCTCTGAGATGAATCGTGTGTCAATATGCATTTCAAATTATACAAATTTACAAGACGGTTCAAATTATTGTGAAATTTTCATTGACAACATTTTATTTAGTTTTTCCCAACTCAGCAATCCGCAAAATTGACCTTTGTTTGTTTGTTTTAAGAAAGTGTGAGACATTTCTCTGCAAGTTATAATAATTGAGGCTTAGTTTGTCTGAACTTCTCACATCTTCAGATCACAACCCATATTAAAAAATGGGGGAAAAAAATCAATATTTCTCATCAGTTATTGAAGAAGGTGAACATTTGATATTATCTACATTCATTAGTTGTAAACTAAAATGTTTTTAAGCATGTTCTCTATTTAAATTTGGATGATTGTGCTTCTATGTCAACAAAAAATTTCTCAAAATACAAGAATATTTTGGGTTTGACTATATTATTGTTGAAACGGTATGAATATTGTGTATAAGGGGTGGGCGGTACAGCGGTATGATGGGGTGCCACATACATTTATTAGTAAAACATATTGTGACGAAAGTTTGGGCTAGAAATTTTAAAAAGGATGAGCGGAGTGTTGGAACTACACAGGGCCATTGAGGCAGCCACAGGAGAGGAAAGTCTCCTTTCAAAAATAGGGGGCACCTCCATTATTTAGAAATGGTTTGGGTTTGAATTATTTGACACAGAGAAAACTACAATATTATGCAGGCTTTGTTGCCGTGTCATAGTTGCAAGAGGCGTAAACACTAGCAACCCGTTCCATCACTTAAAAAACAACAACAACGTTGATGAATATGAAGAGGCTACCCACACCCAGGCCAAAACCAGTGGGGGGACAACTAGCGCCAGTGCAGCACAGCCGAAAACTACACAGGTGTCACTCCAGGCATCGATTCATGCTGCTAAAGCATAGGACAAGACCAGTAAGAGATGGAAAGACATCACAAGGGCGTTCACGCTACGCTGTATATTGCTAAGGACATGGTGCCCATTCAAACCGTAGAGATAAAGATGGCTTCAGATCTGTGGTGTGGACTCAGCACACAAAGTACGAGCTACCTGGTCGGTAGGGAATACTCAATACTCACCGCCCAAACGGTAAAAAGTACTTGATTTTAATTTTAGTTCATATTGCCCATCCCTGCCGTGTATCTCTCGGTGTAGTTCAGTACATACAGCCACAACCCTGGAGAAGACTGCTGACCCCTCCAAGAGGAGGGTAGACCACAGAAGGTCCCTGCTGAAAAAGCTTGCTGTTCACACAGTGCTGTATGGATAAATATTAATGGGAAAGTTGGCAGGAGAGAAAACGTGGTAGAAAAGGTGTCACAGGGGCGACCACAGCCTGGAGAGGATTGTCAAGAAAAGTTGATTCAAGAACTTGGGAGAGTTTCACATGGAGTGGACTGAAGCTGGTGTCAGTGATCAAGAGCCAACACACACAGATGTGTTCAGGAAAGAGCTACAGCTGTGGCATTCCTAATGGGGACACGAGAGAGCGTCAGTGTCTTCCCTACGCTGAGGAGAAAAAGAAGTGGACTGCTGCTCAGTAGTCCAAAGTCCTCATTTCAAATGAAAGTAAAGTTTACAGCTCTTTTGGAAATCAACTCCTCCTGGATTCTGGAGGAAGAGTGGAGAGGCTCAGAATCCAGTGTGTTTGAAGTCGAATGTGAGGTTTCTGCAGCCTGATAATTTGAAGCCATATAATCTGCTGTTGTTGGTCCACTGTGTCCACCCTCTACTAAGAGATTTAAGAGCACCTCATGCTTCATGCTTCATGCTACTGTGTTTGATTGGCCTGACCCTCATAGAGAATCTATCAAGTGGAAGATGTGAAACACACAAAATACCCAAATACAGATGAGCTGAAGGCCACTATCAGAGCAACCTAGGCTTCACTAACACCTCAGCAGTGACACAGACTGATGGCCTCCACGCAATGCTGCACTGATGCAATAAGTCATGGTAAAGAAACCCCAACCAAGTATAAATAAATGAACAGACTTCTATGATGTTTCAAATATATCTATTGTAAGACCTTTTTTTAATGATCTTTGGAAATATTCTAATAATGAGATTTGATTTTTGATTTTCATGACCAATAAGCCATAAAAATCAAAATTAAAACATAAAAAGCTAGAAATATCCCACTTTGTAGTATGTATAGAATGTATTAAAGTTTTACTTCTTGAATTAAATTCTACTTTTATGTTTAATTCTTTTATGAGCCATGGTTAAATAATTATGTTTTACTATAGGAGCCCTAAAGATAAAGAGGAGTTCTGTTCAATCCATTCATTTATTCCCCCTGCAAACAACCTTCTCACTCTTCATCCTTCACCCCAGCCTTTAATCATCCAACTAAGTATTCATCCTGTCCACATACTACATGGTGGGTTCTTTGTCAGTGAGACAACAAAGAAGTAGATCACATTGTCTACTTTTTAGTGCGTTTGCAAGATTTGAGAAGTTTTCCATCAATAAAACTTCTTAAAAGTGTTCCTTTACACTTTTAGTGTAAATAAGTAGTGAGATCCGTTTAAACAGCTGCTAAACGTTGGCAGTCGACATAATGAACCATGAGAGGTGCTTGCTCAGCTGAATGTAGGTTGTGTCTCTGGTTTGCGTCCAGCATGTCTCTGCTGCTTTTACAAACAGTGTTTAAGTTTGCTGTCAGCGGTTGTGCAAAATGTTCTCAAATTGTTGTAAATTTCTGTAAATAATTATCAGATTTAAGTTATCCTGGCCATTTAAAATTATACAAGCAAATGAAAATTACATATTTACACAAGACTGTCTAAAAATACTTGATCAGCCAATGGAGAAACTGATGAAAAAGCTTTCTGGAAAGGAACATATCCTTTATGGTAAAGTGCACTTTACTACAAGACTTGAACATGCTGTACTGAAAACAGGACATTCAAAAGTACATCTTGGGTTCAAGACTCTTTCATCTCCACTGGTCCGGCTATTGCTTTGCGTCAGATCTCGCTGATGTGTGTGTCTAATCCATCTAGCCTGCAGTCTGAGGGAGGAAACGCCATTAAGCCTCACAATATTTACATTTCCTGCACAAACCCTGTAGCTCAGAGGAAGAGCCAAAGTCTGCAGTTTTGCTGAGAAATACCAAAGTTCATCCAACTCTGTTTAGAATATCAACAGTAAAAATTGGACGCACCTCTCTCTGTGTTTTCTACCATTTTCCTGTTTAGCCTCTATGCAGATCTGTTTTTCTCAAACTTCTCCTGTGATTTTATGTGTAACTGAAACCTTGCTCTGATTAGGTCCTTTTATTAGAAGATTTAACAGAGCAGTGAGTTAACATTGCTGCCAAATATCAGTCAAAGGGAAAAAAGAGGAAAGTAAGTCAGAGAAGTTGTGAAAAGACAATGAGAATGGAGATTTTTTTACCCCTTCTTACTTCCCGCTCACTCTGCTCCTCCTCTTCGTATTTCCTCTGAGTCAGACTGGCCGAACTCTATCTTTTAGCACTGTGTCATGAGTTTCATGTCACCAGGAACAATTTGGACACATGTTTGCATGAAATGTAAGAGGACCCACAGCAGGGTGAGGGGCAGGGGCAGCAGTGCTCATGATGTGATGGTGTTCCCCATTGGGTTACATAATCAGGGGGTGGGCTTAGAGAGATACATGTGGACGTATTGACTATCAGGCAGACGTGCTTGACATAGGTCTGTGTCTACACGTTTTTCTGTTGGGACAGATTGTACATGTAATCCTGCAGTGGCTCTGAGTTGTAGATCTCAGTGTGGCCACTATAAAGATGAAATGGATTGGTGACATTAATGAAAATGTGTCCTCTTTCTTACTGCAAAACATTATTAATTAAGGATACATTTTACCTCAAATGGATAATTATTAATATAACATAACAGTGTTGTTTATGTCAGTGTAAAAAAATAATGCCAATTTGAAACAGGGATCTGTGGTATTGTCTATAATGTAATTGGTTTGGGGTTATTAATGTGCATTGTTTGTTGTTAATGCTTGCTGGAGTAGAAGATCACACGACAATGGTGTTTATTAGTGCAATTTGTAAGATACGGCCAGAATTTTCCAGATCTGTACTATCTCATAACACTTTGTATCTTTAGCAGTGACAGTCCAATAGCCTCTTAGCTTCAGTTGGAAGATTTATATGAGAGAAGGAAGGAAACAGTGTTGCACCATTTTGCCCAAAAAACAGAAAAGTAAAAGCATACACCTTCAGAATTCAAGTCTCTCTTTTAGCGAACCAAGACAAGCCTTCACAGAGTAAGGTGTGAAAAAGCTTCATCCCCTACATTAGGCCTACTTGCTGTGTTTGGTTTGCACTCTGTCTCGCTGTCCTCTCTTTCTCCAGTCCTGCCCTACTGTCGTCCGTCCCCAGAATCATAATGTGACTGTTCTCTCCTCAACCATTGTTGATTTTGGAAGCTGTTTTACATTTAGTCTTAGTCTTTAGATGAAAATTCCTATTAGCTCTAGTCACATTTTTTTCACTTTTATTCTTTTGATATATTTTAGTATTTAGTATATTTCATCCAAAATCCACACAAAGATATTCCCATGTGATAAAAAAATAAGTATGTATTCTCACTAGATTGTTGTTTAAGATAAAGAAACTATGTTGTGTGAAGGCACCAAATACTCCCATTTCTTGTGGAAGGATGAGACATTCCAATAACAGACAGATAGTGAGGAAATGGGATTAGAGCGTTTTATGCCGCGTTTTTGTGTGACTACAAAGGGCTAAGTGAAACCTTTGTGCTTTGAGCATTACAGCCGAGAGATCATAGAGTAATGATGATCTTAATGATGTGCTTCTTCTTGCGAGAATATTAAATTTTGATGGAATGTAACAGAAAACAGACTTCAAGATCCTTTATTGAGATATTTGTGATTTTTTTTTTTCACCCAAACCATGTTATTTCTTGTTTATTCTATTCTATTGTTTAGTCTATTCTTATTTTGTACAATGGCAATGGGAATGATATAAGGTAGAAATGCAGTAATTCTTGCTTTGCAAATCTACAATCATGCTGGTTTAGTAGAAGAAACCAGCATGGTAGACTTGAAAGGGTATTGTTTTTTACTAGGTGAGATAGCAAGAGGGCAGCGAGGTCAGAGACAGCAGCGTCTGGGACACGTTCAGTCTGACGTACTCTGGCTTTCAGTCACAGAGCTCATGAGAACTGACACTATTCCTGGACTCAGCCAGCTGCCAAGTGCTTAACTTAGTTTCCTGGACCAACTAATGTTGGCTGCTGTGTTCACTGGAGATCACACATCCACATTAGTGTTGTCCAAGGTAACTTCAATCATTGGAAAAAACATGGAATTTTTGGCACCACAGCCAATTTACAGCAGTTTGCCATGGTCTCCATTTGAGTGGCTGGGATTCGATATATAATGTAAACAAAAAAATAAAAATTTAAAAAAAAAAAAAAAACTTACCTAAAACTTTCAAATATGATCAAGTCTTTAACCATCTCATTTTTATTCATCTTCAGAAAAAGAAGAATAAAAGAGTAAAAGAATAAAAAATACATACAGCACAAAAAAATAATATAAAAGTTAAAGACCTTGTTCAGAAACTACTATGGCAATATATACTGCATGTAATATATCAAAAACAATTATATAACCATATCAAAATTAAGTTAACTGAACTTAAAAAGACAAGTTAAGATTAGCTTGTTAATGATTCAAATTCAACTCAACTTGTCTTGTCAAGTTCAGTGAACTTAAAGTTTTAATGCAGCCTGGATAGTTTCATCTCTTAGGGCCTTGAACATGACAATGGTCCCCAACTATATTCCGTCTCCAGGCCAGTAGGGTGAGTGCCCCTCATTGGAGCAGGGCAAGAAGTAGTGCTGGAGTTCAGACTCCTGACCTCTGACCTACCGGCATAACTCTGTCAGGAGCCTAACTACACGCTGAGCAGTCATCAATCTAGTGCGGCGTAAGATAGTCACAGCTCTGTGCTCACTCAAAAGTTTTATAACGCATGACCAAAGGCACCAGGATGCTGTTGGGGCAGCCTGGAGTACCACAAGGAACTTCATCTACTTTCACTGGCAACACAACAGAAGTGTATCCTGGCAGTCTATAGTTCTGGCAAACTGAGTCCAGTGTCAACGTTTTAATTTTAAAATCCTGTTCAGTCCAATAAAAAACTAATATGGTGCATATGGGTTTTAAACAAGCATCTGCACATCAGGAACCAGAGAACATCAGCGAATTTAAAGTTATCTAACTGCACTTGGTGATCCCCCTCGTATGTAAATTGCACTAGCTGATGTAGCTGTTACAGTTATTTAATATAACCATATTGATCATATTGTAAATATTAGAAATAGTCATTTCAGACTGTTTATGATGCTCTGAGAACTTTTGGTCTGTCCATTTGATATCCCACCACATTCAATGTGGAGGCCACTTGAAACTCTTCTCAACTCAAAGTGACAATCAGCACAATTTGCAAATTTGCAAAACAAACAAACAAACAAAAAAACAGGTTAGGATTAATATGTTTGAGTTGGTCTGGATATGGAACTAGGCATTGCATGAAAGAGCTAAGCTGATAAACAGTTTTTATGAAAGTCAAAATCCTGAGTCATGTCTTTTTCTCTAAATCCTCACCAACTCATTGAAATAGAGGATACTTCGGGCAGAATCTCTCCATCTGCCACAGCTGAAAAATCAATTCCACCTGGACAGAGTTTTTCCACTGCATAACTCTCCAGCTGTGTTTTATTGATTCCTCTGGAGGGTTCAAAAATCTTGCAGAAGACATAGTTCTTGTATTTACAGTGAACGACTGTATGGATGTGTCTCCTGAAGGTGCAGTTTTTGCATGCTACAGTTTTTAAAAGAAAAAACAAATAGTAATAGTTGGTTGTTTCATTAGATGAGCTTCTTTTCACCATAAGGTGACCTTTTTATTTAACAGGAAAAGAGTGAATATATTTTAAATTGATCCTCTCACGTCAAATTCCAAAACCTAAGATCAGATTAGAGATGCTCTGTTTGTACCTAAATGGAGCTTTAAGGTGCGACCTGCACCTGGTTTTTGTCAGCCGGAACCATTTTGCAAGTCACTTTGTTTGTATTTTTGGGCTAGTTTAGGCTGTGCAGTCACAAGTGAACCACAGCCCATAAACTGAAGCCTGAACAAATCACAGGCAGCCTTTTTGTTAGACAGGAAAACCAGTCAGCTTGCCCAAAACATAAACACTGTAACCCTAAAACTCACCACAATGCAATTTCCTTTTTTTATTAATTGAACTGGTAATGAAATTGTTTAATATGAGTTTTTACCATTCTTCTTGGCATCTTAATGCCATTATTTGGAGCCAGAAGAGTTCAAAGACCATTCTATGGCAGAGAACAGAAACATTAAATAAACCTCTCCCAACATTGTGGTATGAACAAAGCATTTGATATGAGTGTCCTCAAAGTATGCTGAACAAACATGTTGAGTCTCTGCTCAGCTCTCATGAAGCTCAGCTGTGTTTGTTCCCTCTAAACGTGACCAAACGCAGCACTAACTCTGCTGCTCGCTCAGTTCTATCCACTGCAACAAGTGCATGTTAAAGTTTTTAGGAAAGCTAAAATACATCAATTAAACACATTTGCTTGTAAATGCAAATGTCAGTGCAAGTAGGGTGGATAAATTAGGTAGCAAAATATTTCATAAACATTTAAAATATCCTATGATAAAAGAAACGTCTTGCTATGTATAATACAGTAGCTGTGTAATGGCACCCTGAAGCTCTGTGTGGGATGTAATCTGAGTTTCTCAGTTTGTTTTGGTAGTCTCGAAAGCTTTGCCTGCACGTCAGCATCTCTGGTTTGCAACTATAGTGTGAGTGTCATGCGCGTTTGTTTTGGTCTGGGATGCTTGTACTCCAATTTGATATCTAGTAGCAGTGAATGTCATATATTTAGCCTTTAAAGAAGGCATCATTGTGCTTGTGTTTATTTATCTATGCTAAATATGAAGCTTGATTCTGTAGGAGTTTTATAAAAGATTTCCACTCATCTTCAGAAGTGCAATAAACTTTCAGTTCTGTTTTGCTGTGGTAAATTCATTTCAAATCTGAATGAAAAGGGAAATCAATTAAAAATTACCACACATGGTGGCAATGTTCTCTCAGGACATGTGTGTGTTTGTGCACGTGAGAACTGTGTCTCTGTTGTGCAGTGTTATACATAAATAAGTATCCATATGAAACTTCTGAGTATCTTGGCATTGATTCTTGATGATTGCTGCATCTGCCCGGCATGTCAGCAGGCACCCTCGCTAAAGGCCCTCAGTGTTGCAAAGGGCAGTCGTGCTATTTTACGCCCCTCTAACCCACCTCCCCACCCTGAATCTATCTGCCTCTTCTCCAACTTCACAACCTCGCAGCGGGGCTGGGCCAGTGAGAAGCAGTGCAAACCGGTGTGAGCCAGTGCTGGCAGCTACATCACCCCCCCGCCTCCTCCTTCCTCCGACTTCTTCCTCCCATATGTGCATACACACGCACACACACACAATCATCAGAATCAGCATACGTATGAAGGCCTGCCATTGTTTATTTTCACTTTGTGATATCTGACCCTCAACATCTCTCTCTGGTGTAGGATTGGACTACAGGGAAGTTTTGCCTCAGTAACATTTCTGTTTTGATTACAAGTTTGCTCATTTAATGGCTGCATACAAAATAAATTCACTTTCATTTCTAACCTTAAGTTGACAGTTAGTCTAATCCTATTTCTAAACTCTATGTAATGTCAGGATATCCAAGTCCTAAAGAGGTCGACACTGTAATGCCTTTTTATAGAAGACAAAATAAACCATTTGTTACGATGGAAGCCTAAAAATGGTACTCACAAAGAGACAAAGAGAAATATCCATACACTTACATGTACACACACACATACCCACACACACACACACACACACTTCTCGCTCATTCCCCCAGACATCCTGTGAGCTCACACTATCCAGATTTGCATTTATACAGTGGCAGCAAATAGGGTGTATGCAACCAGGATGAGAAAATGTGATCCGATACTGTTGTAGAACAATCATTCTCCCTGGCAAACAGTTAAACATTGTTGCACAAACACACTTAGTTCTGTTTTCGCTCCTGTTAATGAACCGTCCTTAGTGGAGTTGGTTGGCGTTGTGTCAGCGACAGCCATTTTTTCAGTTACAAACATCTGTTTTCTTGTATGTAGGGCTTGTGTGTAAAATGGCATCTGCTAAATGCAGTAAAATGTTTTTAGCCACAGTGTGCGAATGAGAGCACACACAAAGTTTTTGCTAGAGTGGTCCAAGTTTACAAGGCCTTTTCCTGTTGTTGGGGGAGCTGGGAGGTATTTTAGTGAGCCAACTTCCCATTAAGTCCCCACGCATTCAAGGACACTCTTTTAGATTGATTCCTCCTCTGTAGTTTAAAGGGGTAAATGTGAGAAAACTCTCACAGATGAAGTTAGATACATGCTGTTATAGTGAATAGACACAAACAAACGCACTATATGTACAGAAGATTAAGCTCCTCTTTATGAAAACTGTTATTGTCCTTTACTTAAAGAGGGTATGTAGAGGTTTAAATTTAAACGTTTCTTCAGAAAATGAGTAAAATTTAATTTCAAATCCTGCACTGCATGATCTTCCTGGGTGGACCAGGCCTTGGTGTTCTTGTTCATTTATCTCCACCAGCATTTTTACAATTTAGATTCAGATTAATTTCTCCACAAGAAGTCCCTGCTGTACTTGTGGGATTTACCTGACATGAATTTCAACCAGGGGAATTTTAACTTTTGACAAACTGTCGTGACTGGGTTTGAAAGTAAAGGAACATTGCATTAGCTTTGTCAGAGATGCCAACAAATTTTAGAATCCAGCATGAATGAATGTCTTTGTGGTACTTTCTGGTACAATGGGGCACTTGCACTGGTATGAGCTAAGTTGGCAGAGCCAGTGCTCTGATGCAAGGTCTGATAAGCAATGTGAAATCAATTTCCAGGGCATTTGCGTAAGATTTCAGCCCCTTTCACTCCATATTTTGAGTGCAAATTTAAACAGAGCCTTTTACATAACAAATAAAAACAAATGATCTCTGATTCCGTAGTAAATCTGCATTTGCCTCACTCCTGTTTTCATCTCACACGCACACATTTTCAAATCAGATACAACTCACAGGATCAATTAAGTGTAGAACAACAAAGAAACAAAGAGTAGAAATGTGCATTTTTCATATACAGTATTGTTATAGAGTATAACAGGGGCAGGGGAAGGGGTAGCCGATGAGTCACAAGCTCAGAAGTGAGGAACACAGGAAGCACAGGAAACACTTTTCACCTCTCACCATATGCGATGTGCATCACAGTAGGTTTCTGTGTTTAGGAGTGTGTGTCTGCCGGGAGCCTGGGGACATGTGCAGCTGATTTTATCTCCACCTGCAGAAA
>KV751319.1:4880579-4891071 GCA_001698575.1 Mola mola
TTTAATATGTTTAATAATAAAAAAAAAAAAGACAAATTTATTTGTATATAAATATTTATTAGGTGCAGCCCTGGTAATATGTTATGTTGTTTTGAATTAACTGGCAGTGGACAAGAAGTATACACACAACACAGTGAAACTATGTGTATCTATCCAAAAAGTCTAACTCTAAAAAGGTTCCCTGTCATTAGAGGACTGTTTGTCATGACAAAGAACAATGGGTTTTTGTCTGTTTGACTGGCAGCTGACAGAGAGTCCAACCAGTTTGAGAAAGGAAAACATCTAAACAAGACGGAGACATTAAAAAAAAAAAAAAACATGCTGCTGTGTTCACCTCCTTCCTCTAGTCCTTCCCTATGACACAGCAATCAACCTCATGTTTTTTCTGAAAGATCACTCCTTGTTCAACACCTGGACTTTAACAGTAGGCACTCAGCCAAGACAAGGAGAAAAACAAACATGACAGGTTTCAGCTTTCCTTCAGATGAAAAACAAGCGAGGAGAGAGTTGAGAGGGTGGAATAGATGTAGAGACACAGATATGTGAAGTTGAGGGGGGATGTTTGGATTCAGATTCATCCCTGTGAGCTCACCAGCTGAGAGAAGAGCCTGTTTTGTTGCCCTTCGACACAACACCAGCAGGACTTCCTCTGAAGTAGCTGTTTGCATTGGATGGGGGGTTGAAAAGGGGAAGAGGGTGGTGGTGCGGGCCCGACTTGAGGAGGGAGGTTGTTCTGTGTTTAACTCCTCTTTCTTTAGCAAACAGGCTATAATTCCACATCCACTCTCCAAAAGTCTGAGGGTGAGGCAGTCGAGTGAATCAGCACCTCAGCACGTGCTAAAAGACCAAAACAAAAAAAATACACTGAGGGGAAATGATGCTAAAATTATTCCAAGAGCCAAACGGAAAAAACAACAACCCGAATAAAGTAAACAATATTGAAATGTTTACCCGCTATGCATGAGAATTTCCTTGTCATGAGCACTTTCATGATATAATTTTATTAAAAGTAGTAAGAATAAATTGTTACAATTCTTTCAGTATATATAAGTTTGTCCATCTGCTAATTATGGGGAATACAATGACAGTTACAATGATGTCTCTCTTGTTCGATCCATGTTCTTGTGTCTCTAATTGTTTTTTCTTAACTTACTGCTGTGCTTCCACAATGTAAATTTCAGCTCATCCGTCTATCTGTCCTTAACTCAATATATATTTATCCATACATGGGTACATGCTTCCATTCTCAAATGGTCGAAGATCTATTTGCCACATCAAAAAATCACTATTTTCAGAGATGACATCTATATCAAAAAGGTCATCATCACTAGCCATTATTCAATGCTACCACTCACTCCGTTTTAGAACTTGTAACCTCTTTACAGCAACATCAGTGTTGGAAATACTGTAGTCCACCACAAATTCACTGTATTAAAAAGAAAAAAAGCTGCTCCTTGCATCAAAATGTACTTAAGCAGCCATTGTAAAAGTATTCAAGATGTGGACTGAATGTTGCAGCAGGTAAAGGTGAGTCAATGTGAACTACTTTTTTGCTGTTTAAGATTAATCTATGATACATCAAAATGTTAGTTAAGTTTTATTAAGAGTCCCAATCTACAATGTAACTAGTATTGAATTATTACATTACTTTACATTGCATTACATGTGATTAAATGTAGGGAGTATAAAGTAATATAGAATGGAAATACTCCAGGACAAAAAAATACCATACCATGGAGGTATACAAGCACAAGATAATATAATCTAATTCTGTGCATATAAAATGCCATCAGTATTCTCATGTCCATTAGCTAAACACAGACTTAAAACAGAGACAGACAGATTCTTTTCTGTTTCTTAGTCTAAAGTTGCTCCACTGGTTCTTGAAAAACAACTGTGCTTGCCTGTACAAACCTCTGACGCTCTGGGCTCTCCAGGGGATGAGCTGAACAAAAACAGCACACTCACTCGGATCATGACATCACTGCCAGTTGTTGTTAAACTGACAGCGCAGGGGCTTCATGGGGATAAAGGGATTAAAACGATAAAGAATTACCTACAAGCAGTAGATTGTAAAAGGAAATTTTGCATCCAAAAACACCTAACTGTTATATTAGATGCTCTGCGAGGCTGCATTAACACACTGCTAACGTGTTTATACTCACACTTCTCACACGCAGATGTTTAGAGAATATTATGTATCTTAGAATGTTTGCACAGTGACAGGAATTAAATGAAACTTTCAACATTTGAGTTGAACTATTGACATTTAGATTTAACTTTCAATATTTACATTTAGAATTTATATTTGAAGAAGACTTTGAATTTGAAAAAGCTACTGTCACGTATGGACTCTGGAGGATTCACAGTAGGTCTTAATCAAAGCCGTTTACTCAGAAAATGGGTCGACACAGGGAGATCACATTATCAAACAGAGGTACAATTTAAGGAGACAGGCAAACTCAGAAATCAAACACGAGGGACTTACGAGGAAATAATGCTGGAAACAAAAAGACAATCTGGCCCAGTAGGAAAGGAACACAGGGTTTAAATACACAAGGAGGGGGAGACAACTGGACACAACTGAAACACATTAGGGAGGCGAGACAATCACACACACCTGAGGGAAGAATTTAACAGGACATGGGGATTAAGACCCAACCAAAACTTCAAAATAAAACAGGAAACACAGAATGACCCTAGCAGACAGACACATAACACTACCGGATCCTGACACTAACAATTATATATTCATATCAAATTCTACATATTTTAGGTGGATTTTGGTGTCACATGAAATTGACACCAATGTATGGAAGAGGATTAGGGCCAGGGATGAGAAAAACTAAATTATGAGAAGAGAAAGATTTTTTTTTTTTTTCATTATACACTTTAAAAATAATGTAATAATGTTGGAGCAATGTTAATAATGTTGTAATATAATTGTAGAAATAAAGTTGAAATGACTTAAAGTCAACCTTTCAAGACCGTATGAATGCAGCATTACACATGCGTGCAATTCAGAGGGGATACACAGAATCACAAGGCCCAATAATACAGTTAATCAAGTTGTTTGATCCCGGTGTGGAACGCAGGCAGGCGCGGCATCTGACTTATCTGTATTTCAACATTATTATCGACATTTCAACATTTTTGTTGACATTACAACTCTTTCTCGAGGTGCATAATGAATAAAATATTCCTCCTCTCATAATTTTTTCTCATGCCGACCCCTAATCCCCTTCCGTGCCGATAAGAGGGAAGTGAGCTTAGTATTTTAAAATATATTAGCAAGAGCAATATAACTGAATTTTTTAATTCTTATGATGATGCTCAAAGAAAAGTCATGAGGTCACCAGAGTTATTAGGATACGTCATCTGGGAACCATGAATGGCTGTACAAAAGTTTGCACTGACATTTTGCATGAAATCTTTGAGCCATTTTTTTTTTTTTTTTAGCAATTAATAGTCAGGCCATCATCAAGGTATTGGAGGAGATCTCTGAGGAGATCATTGATCTCTGCAATATATTTCAGGCCAATGCATCCAATAATTAAGATCTTTCAGTCTGGATAAAAAAAGGTGGCCCAACTGACAGACAAAAAGATCCTTTTCTATTTCTGGAGATTGCATGTTAGAATACTATTAAAATATGGACGAAATGTCTGATCTAAAAATGAATGTCTGGATTTTTACTCTTGCTATTGAGATAACTTAGTAAATCTGTTTACTCCTAGTCTTATCAATCTGCTGAGTCTCCTAAAAGAGCACAGTGGTCGGAGGTATTATCTCAACACTTTCATGTGTTTAGGTTTAGTCAAAGCTGGCAGCTACGTACTGACACCAGTGCTCAGGGTCAGAGGTGACATCAGTTGACTGGGGAGCAGCAGTGCGGAGCCACTTTACAGCTGTTAATTTACAGCCATAGCCCTTAACCATGGATAAATTATAGTTTTAATTAACTGACAACAGCGCCTGAATTGGTGGGAGAGGGAAAAACTGATACCGTTATCAGACACTCCTTGTCTCACTGCTTGAGATGATGGTGACGTAGAAGTGAACAACAGCAGGTTATTTAATAGTTAGTAACGGTGATAACTTATGCCCTGTCTAGCACAAGGGCTGCTTTAGCGGCTTAATTTCCAATCTAGAGCCGATTTATGGAAGCTGGAGATATGGTATCTCCTCTGTCCGTCTGCAGTTTCTACACTTCAGGGTACTTTGCATCATACCAATCTCAAACCAAACCTAGGCGTCACTACATGGACCTGCTGACCATGGATTTATCTTATCTAAAACCTCTCCACTGAGAAAAGTAAATACTTTCATTTTTCACGTTTACCAGGCAAGTTACAATCAAGGGAAAATAGAATAACAGTAAGGCTCGTTGTTGCCCGCAATGCACAACAATGCCAATAGTCACTTCAAATCTATTAGATTCTGCTTCAATGGCACTATAGACATAAAAGAAATGAGTATCAGATCTTCTGGGCAATTATTAACTGTCAAATCATCAACTACATGAAAGCTTCTCTAAAGTGAATTACTTTAGTCCTGTGACGGTTTTGGATAATGGGACCAGTCTGTTTTCCACTTAAATGGAAAACATGTACCACTTCCAAACCACAAGATTCTCCGCTTGTTTTATTTAAATCAAGCTTGATCCTCCCAGCTACCCATTTGTTTTGCTATCTGTGTTACTGCTAAATGTAAGAGGACATGACATAGCACAAATGTTCCGTGCCAAAGACTCAGAGGGACAACTATTTGTAGAAAATCATCTGGGTTCAATTTTGAGCTTGTGTTTTCTGTAGGAAGCACCAAATAAATCTTTGGAGTTAGCATTAGCAGGACGACAGCCAACGCTGGGCTGGTATGTTGATGACTGGATGTTGGAGCAGAGTCGGATACGTGTTTCTGACAACTGTACAGCTGGTTTATCAAAGTCTTTGTGAAGTAAATACATAAATAAATAGCTGCCTCTTGGTCAGTAAGGTAATGAAAGTGATGAGCCACAAACACACGACAGAAAAATGCAGAGGTGCTCAGTGGACCTGTCAGTTCTTGGTGGGTACATCATTGTGACAACCCAGTTTTACATTGCACATAAATATTTAATCTGTTATAAACGCAACAACCCCTCAGAGAACATACAAAAATGCTCATAATAGCAACATACTGGTGATCAGCAAGAATAACTTCTCATTTAACGTGTACAACTATTGTTACAATCAAATGTAAGATTTTTGTTAGATTTTTTTTTAACTGAAATTTTGACCATAAATTAAGTCAACACATCACCAAAGTCAGCAAATTCCATCCACTTAAAACCAGTATGAGGTCACTACCAGATTGTTGCAGTTTTAAAGATGGAAGTAAGTTTAAGAAAAAATAAACAGGGCCCAGGGTTTTTTGTTTTGTAAGTCCTGGAACCAGAAACCCTTAAGGTGGCTTTTTGGGCCAATTAGGTCACAAGTGTTCTACAGACTGATATGAAAGAACAAAAATTCTTGCTTCAACCTCTCACCACTTCCTAATGACAACTTAATTGCAGCGGATGAGGTCAAGTTGGTAAGGTGTGTGTTTGCTTCCTCTTGATAAGACAAGATGTGGTTATAGAATAGAACAAAATGTACAGCTAACAAGTCTGTGACTAGTGGCCATAAGTATGGAAAATCATCTGCTTTTTCTTTCCGTATCTCACTGCCTGTGTTTGTTCCACCCACGGTCTGTTTAAATTTCACACACCAGTCAGCTTTATTGCTCTGCGCAGCTGAGTTTATATCATGAATGTCCTCCACAAGGTTGCAAGCACCTGAGATAACACACAAAAACCAACTCACTTAACGCAGCTTAATGGATTCTAAGTCCTGTTACATAACCATGGCAACAGCATTCCCTGATGGCAGGCAAAAGTCACTTAACGTTTGTTCTGGAGACAGGTGGATGAGAATTGCTGGACATGTGCAGTTGGTTAAAGAATTAACCGCTCTCTGGGTTTTGGGATTAACATCATTTTGGGGTTGTTTTTTTTGTAACTTACTTAACTTACATGCCTTAGTGACGTCAGTTAAAAATGTAAAATAAGATAAAGTCCACCTCAGATGAAAATCACCTTTTTGACCTTGTTACCATGAAAATGTGGTGTTTTTTTAAAAATTTCTATTTACTATGACACACCATGAAGGAAAGTTGGCTGAGGATTTACCACTGTGCGATTAGACTAGTCTTAAAGTCAGAAGATGACAGAGAATGTAAGCTGGCGATGCAGGTGAAGGTCAGAATAGTGAGCAGAGATAGGGTGGCACATTCATAGAACCCCACAATCTAGATGAGACAAAGGTGTAGAATTATATACAGGACAAGGCCCCAAAGTATTTCATTTTGCACTACAGAAATAAGTTTTACGGGTTTAATCCATGATTGAAGCAGTACTTTAATTCACAAATTTCAACTGAAAGTTTAATGTGCCCCATACTTTTTACAAATTACTCTTTAAAGAAAAACTTAATTCGCAGTTTGACACAAGAAAAGGTTTCCTTGGGGCCAGCCAGGGATCGTTTCGTTTCACCCCGGCCTCCCCTATGAGACACAATATCTCCAATGTGGAGGACATTAAGTGTCATATGAGAAGCTAGAAATGCGTTCTGATGACCTTGAAAATGACTTATGATATTGGTGTGTTATCGACATGCCATTGGGAAAGAACAGGCTGGAAAAGTTACGAAATTGGGATATGATGATTCATTTATTAATTGCTGTGCTTTTGGGAGAAAAATGTTTTTTTCCCTCAGGTGTTGAAGGGTTTGTATCTTATGTATACAAAAACAGAACAAAGTCTCACTTCTCAAAAACCTTTTGACAAGTGCTCAGTTCATCTACACCGAGGCAAAGTTTAATCTGTGCACAGAAAAGCAGTCATTGCATTTTTGAATCATTAACTTTTATCTGCAATACGTTCCATTGTCACTTTCAGTTCTGAGCACAAGCAACTCTATCACTTTAAGATTTAAGATTAACATTTTTCAGTATTATCACAGAATATCAAAGTCACAAACATGCTGTAAAATTAGCAATGTCTCAGAATGCGGAAAGTGGATCGTGTGAAAAAGACACTGACAAAACAGTAGACACAGTAAGTTCAAGAGGGGCAAGAGAGTCTCTCTCTCCCTGCTCGTCAGACCTTTAGGTGAAGGGTGGATTAGAGCAGCATGACCCGGACCTCTGATTACAAATCTAATTATTAGCATTATCAGTCTGTAAACAATTGTACATATGTCTGCCATATTCCATTTATGAATTCTTATGGAACAAAGAGGATTACAGCCTTAATATACTACCAATACAGCACTCTTTGTCTCTCCATCCAAATCTTATTGAAGGTGACCGCAAATCTGTTTTTATGTGGGAGAGCTTCGCTCGATTAGCCTTTGTTTTGTTTACCCATTAGGTCTGACGTCAGAACCCGGGATAGCATTTCCTCCCGAGGGAAGATCATGAGAGGATGAGCAGTGAGAAGTGAACATTATTCAAAACTAACAGATTTCATGCGCGTATCTCTGTTTATGTGTGCGTGTCTATGATCACTTTATCAGATATGTTATATAACATATAGAACTGGAGCAAAATCCAGCAAAAACAAATGTGACCACAAATTGAAGCTTGTGGGACACCATTTAGTGAACAAAATATTTGAAGGGCCTGCTGAGACAGAAGAATGGCATTTCTATTTCAAGGTGCAAAAACCATTTATAAACTGTTTATAACAGACTAAAATGTGGGTTCCTCTAAAACTGGTGTTTGTTCCTGGCACATACAGTTACAAATAGAGTATAAGATGGGACAAAATTACCATTTACCATTCTAACTGTGTAAAAGTCCCCCATCTCAGAACAAATCAGCCCATCAAACTGTAGCATAAACTGAGCTGTGGTTCATTGATTATATCATGCACAGAAAACAAACAAATTTTTTATTCATTATGAACTTCGGAGGCATGAAGGGCATCGTCAACTGTTGAGAGAGCAAAAATGATCTGGAATCTTATGGAAGACACAAGTTTATTTTCTTTTGTGTTTATTCCTCATAGGGAAGCCAATTGAGCTGCAGACCAACAGACGCACATAGAATATTTGTAGGGCGCATTCAAAGCTATCTTTTGAGTGAGGGAAACGTCAGAATGCACAAGACCGTGTCACAGCACAGTGTCCCTATTTGCACCAAAACTAACTCTAGGTGACCGTATTGACTAAAACAAAAGAAAAAAAACCCTTTCATTAAGACATTTTTCAATAGTGCAACATCAGAATGTAGATTTACAGCAAATTAAGGAAAATATTCTTTTGTTCAACACAACATTTGTTATCATTTTAAAACTGTATCAAGCAGGCAGACATTTAATCTTAGACGCAGTTACAAATATCTTTGATGCCTAATGCAATCCATTATCAAATGGGTCATGGTTGGGTTTGTAACAAACAAGACAAGGAGCTGAACTCTTAGATTATTTAAAGTCATTCACCTGACCGACCTGGTAGCACTTTACAATAAGGGTACATTAATTAATATTAGTTAATGCAGTAATGAACATTTACTAATAGTTACTTAATGTACCAACTAATCATTTACTAATGCTCTTCATGTTAAGTAAGATGCTAATTCATACATTATTCTGTAGTTTGATAAAATAATATTAAGTTCCATTGAAGAGATACATGTATTTTTTTAAATATCTAATAAGGGTCACAAAGAGCATTAATAAAAGGTTGATTCAGGTTAATAAATGCTTTATTAGGGGTAGGCAGCCATCTGTGTCAAAATGTCTCATTGTGTTTTCATTGTTATTATTTGTTAGGTAATGGGCATTACTGTGTTAACTAATGTTAATAGTATGTTTAAGACCTATTGAACTAGTTAATATGAGGATTGTTAGTGATTACATGACACATCCATTAACTGTTAGTAAATGCTCATTAGTGCATTAATGGATGTTGATTAATGTGCCCTTATTAAAGTGTGACTGTCGGACCTATTAACATGTAACAAGAATATCATGATAAATCCAGCCCACCCCCACCATAGAAACAAATAGCATTGTTGCTCTCCTCTCCAGCAGCTATTGTTGTCCGCAGGCAACCCCCTCCCCATGTCTCAGCTAACCACAGCCCATCATCTCTCCCTGCAGGGAGTTACACCTCCCGCCATCAGATCGGATCACCCCAAACACGGAGCCGCTCATGACGGGTTCCTCAACGAGCTAAATCAGATCGCACTAACAAAAGCATTCACATTTTACTCATCTAGCTTTCTTTAACCTTGGACCGAAGGAAGCTGGTTGTTTGTCATTCACGTGTCCATCATGTTCATATGTTGATAGGTGGACTGTACAAAATAGAAGATACAGTCTCTCCTCCTTTGTTTCCACCAGTGTCAATGTTATGCTAGACATCGAACCAGCATTTTTAAAGAAATCAGTTCGGAACAGAAATGACAAATCCTTTGGTGCACACATGAAAAGTTGCTTAACTTAAGAGAATAATTGTTTAACAGTCTGTTGTACAGTCCACTGCTGTTATTTGGTTTTCTGTTTCAGTTTTTATTTTTCAGCTTTTAGCTAATGTTTCATTGTATTTATTGCTTAGGCCCATTGCCCCCAAAGCCAGTCTTTCCAAATAACTCGGGTCACACCAGCATTGGTTTATCAAAGGAGGGGAAGTTTGCACACACAGCTCTGATTGTTCATTGAACAATCATTGCATCAAATGAGCGAAATTTGTCACAGACACGATCGCCACAGTTCTATTTTTAGGACAAAAATGTGTGTCAGGCGGAGAATAAACTGACTGCTCAATAGACAGCAGCAAGCACAGCTGTTTTCATAGGCAAAAATGAGGATAACTGGCCTGATTTCAGTTATTAATCTGACTCCCATGAGATGTGTTGTGTGAAAAAAAAACCTCTCCCCTCCCCTGGATGGAGAAGGCTAGCTTGACACGGAAGAAGCGTGAACTGAGTTAAATTATTTGGTGAGTGTTTGAGCTGCTGTTTGGTATCGGAAGACGTGACATTTGACTCTAACAGGATTAGAATTACTGTGAGTGTTTTTCTACGAGCCCTCCTCTCAGTGTGCGCCGTTGCTTTCAGTCAGCTGAAATTTTAAATACAAAATGTGAAATAACCTGCAAAACGGCATGCGTGAAAATCAGCGAAGGAAAACTAAGGCAGCAGAAAGGGTTAGTTGCCTGAGTTGTCCCCATCTTTCACCCTAATCCAGAATATATGATTCTGAGCTCTGCCACAACCTGAATTTCCTCCTTAACAATATTTACATCTGACCTGTTTTGCATTCCCAGGACATCATGTTCTTTTTGGCCCTGGAAAGCAAGAGGATTGGGCAATATGTTCAAGTCAAAACTCATCAGCTTACTCCCACCATTGTTTTTCTGCTCTGCAGGTCTGAGGGGGAGAGAGAGAGAGAGAGAGAGAGAGCTCT
>KV751319.1:4891237-4916885 GCA_001698575.1 Mola mola
AACTATACATTCCTCCTTTCATGTTTGTCACATTATGGAGGAGAAAGTTTCTCCCTGCAGACCTGGCAGGCAGCCAGTTCTCCCAACCAAACAACTCGGCCATGTGCACGTTGCATGGGAGGGGACATAACACGCACATGCCTTCCATGCATTTAACACAGAGGGAGTATATTTGCACTGCATGTGAACAATAATGCTTTTGAAACAGGTAACCCCAAACTGACCCGACAGAAACTACAGTTGGCTCACTGGTTGCACGGAGGAGCGCCAAACAGTAAATGGTCAACCTTACATCTATGGCATAGTTTGATATTTGGTCCAAAAATACATAACTTATAACAATATCCATATTGCTATATCTATCACCAGTTAGCCAAAACATTAAACCACACAAAAAAAGAAACCTTTGGACAGGAGACCTCTCGGGGCGGTAGCGATGGATCCTTTGGGTCTTGTGGTGTGGCGGGTGTAGCCTCTGTTCCATTAATGCTTCTTTCAAATCCCATGAATGCTGGATTGGATGCCAGGTCAAAGCCTTGGACTGTTGTCATCATTCTCACAAGTCTTCTAGCCATTCCTGAAGAGTATTTGTGGTGGGGTGGGGCGAACTATCCTGCTGAGGCATGTATTCTCTTGAAGACATGTTTATCTAATTTCTCTAACTTGTCCATTATCAGAATCAGAATTGTATTTATTGCCAAGTGTGTTTACACAAATGAAGAATTTGACTTGGTAATAAGGTGCGTATAAATGAACAGAATAAAAAAGAAAAACACTCTAAACACACTGCTACAAGGAGCATACGTACAGAACGCAAAAGTGCTATTTACTATTTACAAGTTCCATTTTACTTTTTTCTTTATGTACACTGTTACTGACAGTCCCTCGCAGGTTACCTAAGAAAGAACACCTCCTCAAGTTATCAGTATTATTGTTTATTTTAGGCTCTGGGATTATCAACCTTTATGTTTCATAACAAAAAACCACGCAGTGAGTTGTGGTGATGGTGGTTTTAGTTGCTGATGATTCATTTCTTCGTTGAAAGTCATCACATCGAGCATTTTGGACTCTGTGTAGAGTCTCCATTGTGCTGAGGAGGGTGAACAAAGAGAGCTACAAAGAAACAGATCATAAGCAACACAAAGCCACAACTACATTTTGTTGAACCCCGAGGAGGAGAGATAAACAAAGCTACTTTTAGGGGGAATGTCTTTCGTTCATATATGGTAATTTCCCCCTGTCTAGAATATTCTGGGATTCATTTTTTTGGCATGATGCTCTCCACTGTACGTTCCGTGACCCCTCTGAAGGGTCGGCTGATTTCCGTGAAGTCTTGGAAAAGGAGGGCAGCTGCAAAGCCAGTCAGAACCAGCACTGTCCTGATGTCACAGCCTATACATCTGGGCATGTGGGTGTCACGTGGCCAAAAGATGCCAAAGGATTAATTCACAACACCCAATTCAATTATGAAAGCCACACTCATCACTCACACAACAAAGAGAGTCTCTGGCACATTCTAAAGCAGGAGTGCATAAGTGCTGGGACTTGTTGGAAAAATATAGCTTTCCTTTTTAAATGGGAATTAATGAAGCACTCAGATTTATTGGTATAAATGTGGGTGCTTTCATAAAAATCAAACATTAGACCATCCAAACAGTTTCCCCAGTCACTCTTTAATTCACAATGTTCATAATCCGTCTCATCTGCACATTTTGTTAATTAGCAACTATGAGATTATTAACAAACTGAACTGAAGTGGTAAACACTGCATATCTTGCTTTATGCATATCATTAAACAGGATAGAGAAAAACATACGTTAAGTGATGCAGTCAGTTGGGCTGATTTTATAGTCTGCTTCCTAAAAAGACATGTTTCAAATAATTTTCTGTTTTTAAAAAAAAAAAAACCATTATGGCCTTAAAATGGCTTGAGTGTAATTTTACACATTTGCCTCGGCCAAGTCGTAGGGATGTATGAATGTACTTGAATGCACTGTATGTACTGGTTGAAGATTTGTTACATCTTCGACCGTGACACTAACCACTTATTTCAGACCTCATATGTGTCGCTCTACATAAAAACAAAAACATCTTATGGGCATGTTCACATAGAAAAAAGTCTATGATTCTATGTGATTCTATGTTGCATGATTTTCTGCCAGTACTTAACCAAACTGTGCTCATAAGTCATGTGACTAAGAGAGCAAATGTCACATCAAGTCACCTGACATATGTTTAAAACTCAAAAAGTGTAGATGGCATTAAATTAAAATAAGTCGAAAGATACTCATAATTGCTAAAACTGTTTTCTTCGGTCCTCCTTCTCCACCTGCACAGTAAATTCATATATCTGTTTGGTACCTGTCAATGAGCCTCTTTGTGTTTCAGTTCCACAATGACAGAGGGGCTACCATGGGGCCGTCACACAAATCTTAATATTTCTACAAAAAAATCCAGCCAATGGTGGCAAGATGAATAACACAGTAAAAGGGAAGCTTATAGGGAACCAATCTGCAATCAAATGGCGGAATTTGTCTTTAGTCATCACACTGTGTGATATACATTTATGTCATGGTAAATTGTCTTGTTAAGTGCAGCGCTGGCTGTAGAATCATTTGTATTTAAGAATACCATGACATGAATGTTTTTGTTTAAATTAACGGGGCTGACTTTTAAGAGCAAAATCCTACTTTGTTTTCAGTGTGATTTATTCCTCCCACCCAGAATCCAAAACATGCAAAGACTGAATAGAATCTGAAGTTGCCCCTTTGGCCTCACAGTCAAAACGTACTGCTTCTCTTCTGACGCAAGCACATAACAAATCCTGACGATATCTTCCAAAACAACTCTGTTATACATCCTCAATGCTGGAGGGAAAATACGATGATTTGGATTGTCTGCTAAAATCCCTCAGGAATTCGGATTTTTTTTTTTTTTTAACTTTCAAACGTGACTGACTTCCTGCTTGCACCCTTGAGGGTCTTCTTGTATTTCGGCATATCGTGAATGTGCACAACTTGTGTTCTGCTTTATCTACAGGAGAAGCAAATAACAATGACGCCACATTACAGATAGGATGAATTACACACAGATAGCTCAGTTACAAGAGGGACTGAAAAAGAAAGTTTGGTATTAAGAGTCCTTTAACTATTCGCCTACCACAATGTGATCTTACAGCACATTACGGATCCCTTAGCTAGAACCTCTCCAAGTACACAAACGTCACGGAGAAATTCAGCAACTGGTATGAGAGCATTGACCGTCAGGTTTAAATACTCTCAAACTACAAAAACACGCAAGAATATACAGAAAACGGAAATGCACAAGTAAAGTGTGAGTGCTTGTGTGTAATAACTAAAAACAGCAGTCACACTTTCTTTAGCTGACGATGTCATTCGACATTTAATGAACCGTAAAAAAGATGATCAAATGTGCGTTTTAGTTTTGTTTTTTTTATAAATCCCACTTATAGACTGGATCAGGATATGTTTTACTATAAACACACAACCACGTCAATTTTTTAATCATTTTACCTTAAGTTTTCTCAGCTTGAGGTATATACAGTATATTTAGTTCATATGGATAAACGTCCACGACTTTTCTTTTGCCTCGCTATATTTTTATACATTAAGTGTAAACTTCAAATTGGATTAGAGAACTTGTGTTAACCACATGGTGTTTTTTTTCAGTGCATCGATGATTAATTTTTTTTCCACTATATTCAAATCCTCACTGCATCAGTTTCTGGTCGGTAGGTCATAATTTTCCACTACAGCTGATTGTGCTTATTTTGCACTTTTTTAAAGACAGTTTAGTCAGCAATGAACTTCTCTTTTACTATGGGTGAAAACCTTAAGCAAAGATACGTGACTGTGAGCATTTAGCACAAGGCCCAACTAGATTCTGAACAGTGACGGTAATATTAGCCCACAGACACGCTTGTTAGAACTTGTAATCATCCACAACTTAACATTTGATGACTTAATTTGAACTTGACTTGGCATTCTTTACTTGAGACTGCCTTGATTTTCCTTTTCCTCTTATTTTTTCTAGATACTGAGAGATTGATTTTGAAAAACGTCTGGCTGGTTTCTATTGGAGTGTGCACAAACCTGGCATCCTTTTAATCCGTCACTTTGGAAATCTCTGACTTGTTAGAGCTGATAAGCTTGTCTCATGTGTCTGGAGTCCAAAACTATTTTGTTATCATGTCTAACACTACAAAGCCTAAATGTGCCCAAGTGTGATGATAAGTGTATGTGTGTGTGCATGTATTTCTATCATTGTGTGGACACATTTTGGACGAGGACATTTTGATTGGTCTTCACAGCTGTAAAGTATTTTTTGAGTCTTAAGACTCTGTTTTAGTGTTTGGGTTTCATTTAGGTTTTGGTTAGGGTCAAGGTTGGCTTTAAGATGATAATTCGGGGCTATGTAATGCATTGTGTCCTCGCAAAGATAGATAGACACAAGTGTGCGTGTGTCATAGAAACATTTGGTAACAAGTTTTTCTTTTATTCACAGACAAACATGAAATGCTCTGCAATAAAAAAAATTAAAAAAATTACATTTTAAATTATATTTTGTCAATCGGCCAATTTATCAATTTGGGTTTTTGTTTTTTTTAGTATAAATTGTTTATGTTGTATGTCCTAGGCTGTTGACATGATTTGAATACAAAAACCTTAATTTGTAAAGTGGTAGCTATTGTAGCTGTTGAATAATCATGGTGCAGTAAATGATAAAATATTTACCACCAATTGCAGTGGAGCATCAGTCAGGTACAGGTGTTTCAAATGTTTATAGAACATGGAGAATATTTCCATCTCATCACTGGTTCCAATGAAGACACAAACAACGATAAGTATCAGATGATATGATGATACGATGATAGATTTATTCAGTATTGGTGTCACATGAGGTCAAGTATCAGTTGCTTAAAGCATTGAGTCATTATGAGTCATTGTCCAGTGTTGATTGTCTACTTTGCTCACACACACAGACACACACACACACACACACACACGAAGTCGCGTCTCTTTGTGAGGACACTCATTATTTTTTTTATTATTTTAATAGCTGATTAGTCTGTTGATTATGTTTTTGATTAATCAAATATAATAAAAGGATGTATTTTATTTTTCATTACCTATTTATAGGTAAGGTGAGTATAATATATATAGGTATAATATTTGCCGTGATCAGCCACTTCACAGTAAAAGTAAGGTTAAATTATAAATACAAATAGAAAAATAAAACACAAGCTAAATGTTAACAGGCTTTGCTTTACAGAAAACAAAATTTGAAATGCCTGCTGTATCTGTACAAAAGAGATACTTTCTGCTTAAAAGGACCTGAGCTGTTAAAAAGATTATGATAAAGATGTTAATAAGGACAGTAATATAGACAATTCTAAATTACTAACTGTAAACTGTTTATCCAGTAGTTGGTAACTATGTAAAAGTGACCTCGCATGGCTCGATCACACCGTCTCGCTTTCTTCAGGAAATTTGCATTGCAATGCAAAAACGTTAGCAAGTCCACGTGCTCCTGTCTAAGGCTGGCTCTCTTCTTGGAAGCTATGTTGCCTGCTGCAGAAACAGCCGCTTAGATGGTGTTGAGGCGTTGCAGCAAACACAATTGTTTTCTCCTTTTGTGGCTTTTTTCAGATGCCTGTCAAAATGTCCTCACAGAGCCGTGATGTCCTCATAAAACTCAACCTGATAATTGTCCACACAGTTATCCAAATTCATGTGTGGTGGTGTCAGCTAATGAACCCGCAAAGACAGGCCAGTGGAGGAGTGACACATAATCACACATTTTAAAACGGAAAACAAAGGATACAGATAAAGGTATGTTGCTTTGCTACTGGAGAGACCAGCTAATGAGAACTGCTGACGTCTCAATTATTCAGGCAACGATAGCAGAAAATTGTAGTGATTTATGAGAAGTGATGACAGGATGTTTTGAGAAATCAACTGCAGGCCAAATCAAAGACTCGTCCTCCCAACTGAACTTTGAGCTTCGTTGTAACTCAGTGATTTGTTTGTTGTAGCCACCTTTTGTTTCATTTTTCTTTAGAACTGTAATCAGTGATCGGGGATCTTGCCACCACTAGTCCAAACATATACTAAAGCATCACGTGATTATTAAACTAATCTAATTCTGCAAGACTTCAAAGAAATGATTTTGGTGGGAAAAAGGCTTTTTTTTCCCCATCGGAGTCTGTCCACATATTTGTCAGAAGAGAAACAAACAGGATAATTTTGTATAGACAGATTTGTTCACCCAAGTCATAACATGATAGTTTATATCTGTCTCCTGTCTTTTATATTAGGAACATTCTGATGTTATACACTGAGTTCTGAATGTGAAAACTGCTTTCTAAGATTGTTGTTCTTTGGTATGTTGGCCTTGGGGATATGGTTCTGTATCTAGATATCAAAGGGACACATCTCAGTCTCTATTGTGGTTATAAAATTTGGCCCAGAAAGCAGTCAGGTCATGAAAACAGGTGTGCCTGAAGACCTGTTGAGCGTGTCCGTGCTGAATCTCCTGCAGGCAATACTGGAGTTATGTAGGTCACAGCGTGAAGCAATGGGGGAGTTTTCCGATCCCAATAAGACTTAAAGCTATTCTGAATTTTCTGAATTTACTTATATAAATGTAGTATGCCGAATATACTCCATTACAATTCACAAAGTGCTCACAACAAAACTATACTTTATAGTTTATATAACTGTACTTATATAACTATATTTTAGTGACTGCCGTGGTATTTTGTTTTATATAATCAAGAAAATTCTTGTTCCTACAATAATGTAAAGGCAGAATTTTAATTCTTGGGTTGTGTGAGGTTTTAATATTTTGTCTAAGGCTGCAAGTGATGATAATTTACATTATGGATTTATCTGCTAAACAAGTAAATAACTCAGAAACATTGAAAATATTCCTGAAAAAATTATGTAAAGCTCAACATGAGACACACACTTTGTATAGCACTTTTCAGAATACACAAAGACACTGAAACACATTAAAAGAATAGCAACAACAAAACATCAGAGATTAAAAGCAGTTCTGAAATAAGAGAAGGTTTTCAGTGACTCCGAGAAGGGCTTTTCCCTTGCAAGCAAGCAAGCAAGTCTTTAAAGACGAGGTTTGAGTTGAGCTCCGTCAACGCGCTCCAGAACCTTGGACGTGAGAAGGGGGCTGGAGGTGGGTTGAAATGAGTCCTGAGGTCAGGGTCGAGTCCAGGTTCTGTGAGGATAGGGGGGTGACAGCAGTAAGGTTGAGAGGTTGAGGTGATGATCCAGAACTGACGGATGAATTAATCATTTCAGTGATGATTGGGGAGAGAGCTGGAAGACAGGATCAAAAACACAGGTGGAGGCTCCAGCGGGGAGAGCTGAGACAGGAGCTGAGTTACCGAATGGGCAGGCAGGTGAGGAGGTTGAGGGAGCAGATGTTGACTCAGGTTGCTGTCAATGGTGTTGATTTATGGCTCAAAACCATGAAAGAAAGAAGCTGCACTTGTGTATCATGAAGGATGTGGAGGTGTTGTTGGTGGTTTTGACAGGTTTAGCTATTGTGGTATGTCTAGTTGAGTTAACAATAAGTTAACAATCTCTCCAGCTCTAATTGGTGGTGCTGATAGTTTTATTAAAGCTTCACATTTTATAAGGCCCTTTTTAGATTAAAAACACTCAATATAAGGGATTAGTGCCTATGGAGGAATACAAATAAACATTTTTTTAACATAATGGATTGAAGGAGAAATGTAATGAAAAAAATAACACATGTAATATAGTTGAGTAAATATATGCACTAATATTTTACACAGGACAAGTACCTCAGAAGTCTTTTAATAAAGAGCACTAGATAATTGAAGTTGATGTTTTTGACAGACTGAATAATCAGTTAAAACATGTATTTGTGTTTGCAATTAAACTTAATGAACCTCATAAGGAAAAATATGCTTATCTGTTAAACAGGTATGATGAAACTGGAACTGGAAATCAAGGAAATAGAGCACTGACATTGATATGATGATAAATACATATATGTAGACCCAAAATGTGAACTATGAGTTCACGCTCCAAACCTGACAGACAGGTTTGACAGCAGTAGAAGACAGAGAACGGTTGAATGACTCAGTGCGACTAACTTGAGTCATTATTGTACTGTCGAGGATTACACAGACACGGTGGATGTTGCAGGACAGCAGGCAAAATGATGACACGTTGCTGTCATCACGTCTGCACCCCTCACATATCAATATTTTGGTTTTGATTTCTCAGTCAATAAAGCAAGTTTTACCTCATGGAGTCTAGGGTCCATTTTCTCGTACACTAATGAGCAGAATCCCTTGGTTTCTGATCTAAAAGGCACCTTTCATTCATACAGAATTCAAAAAGACCAAAGAAAAGCCTTAACTGATTCCCTTTTTGTGTTTAGACAAACAATTACCTGGTTTGTCCTGTTGGGAAAGTTAAGTAATCAGGTCAGAACATGTAACATAGCCTTGTCTATTGTCTAGTCTCCTTTGCAGGGCATCAGAAACTGATGAGTACACATTTGATGTCTCAGAAATAAGTCTCAACATGTTGACTTTCTGACTTTCTCCTTTAAGGAACATGGTGATTAGCTCTGTGTATTATGGCGTGATAACGACAATTTGATGTGTTCTTAGGCCTTTTCTGCTTTGGTTGTTTCTGACATCTAAACTTGTTGCAGCACCTCAATAGGTAACCACCATAATATACATATACTGTCATTAGTATATGTATATTTAGTGTAAAGATGCGATTGTGCACTAAACACTGTGACTTTGACTCAGGATCAGATCCCTGGATCAGATCTGAGAGCTTTTGTTTAGGTCTCTCAGCTGAACTCAGTGTTATTCAGCTTCTGTATAAATGACAAGTCACTTTCATCCTTTCATCCTTCATCATCTGATACTGAGTGTGATCTGCTCCCATGTTTTTTCATGAGTCATTTCTATTATTGAGACACCACTGCAAGACCCTCAAAATCCAAGTCACACACTAGAAGGTTCCTGTAGGATACCAGTGCTCAACGAGTGTGCGGTAGCCAAAATGGATTTGGCACTTTCTAAACACACAAACATCGTTTTAAAGATCTTTCTCCAGCCACTGATTGAACCCTTAACCCGTTTCTGTGAAGAACAAAAAAAATCCCCTAGTTCCCTTTAAATGTTTCTTTTACATAATTCTACACCTTGGCCTCACGTAGGTTGTGGGGATCTCTGAATGTGCTGCTTTAGCCCCACAACATCTCCGCTCACCGCTCTGACCCCCGTCTGCTGCCAGAGTGAGCGCGAGTGAGTTTACCTGCTCTCTTGTCCTCTGACTTTTAAATCAGACTAATGTACTCTGCGCAGTGGCAAGTTTTACCTTATTTCAGCCATACATATTTGAATCAGACACGGATTCTTAGGAGGAAGAGGAGGAGCTACTAGCACAAGTTCGCCTATAAGTTGATGCATCAGAATAGCAAGTTTGCTTTCTACAACGTTAAGCCCCACCCCCGCAAGATGTCAGAATTAGTTCCATTAGGTTTTTTACATGGAAAACCCAGGCTGACACAGGATTAGTTTTTGGAGCTTATCATGGGTGGAAACTGCATGATCTCCTATATTAAGGCATAAACAGCTTAAATGGTTAACTCATTTTATAAATTCTGACTAATCTTTTTCACACCACTCAAGGAAAACAATGTTCTGACGTGATTTAGTTTCACTTAAGATAGCAGAGAGTTTCAGAACAGATAAGAAAGAAGTACAGAACATAATGTTTCTCGCCTTTAATGTCCTTCTTTTTTTTTTTTAAGATTATTTGGTGAACAAACTCCAGATGATGTCTTGTGGCTGGCCTTCAGCCATGTTTACAGCTCCGTGCAGCACTGTATATATTTCACTGAGCTGCTCATTGTTCCTGTTGGTTACATGTTTATATGTATCTTGTTCTAATGGTGATGAACATCTATGTACAAACTGCACAAGAGGCCACCAGATGGAATCTTCCACAGGCGCACAACTAGTAAGTCTTGACTCCTCTGGAGCCGTAAATAACTCAGAAGAAAACAGATCACGAAAGTGTGCAATATTAGAGCTGTTACTGGCAAAACCACAGCCTGTAATTATTGTTGTGATCCACTGACTATAGCTCACGTCTGCAGTGAACCCTGCCCTTGGCAATGATGTAGCTTTGACTCACCGCGCTGAACATGCTGTACCATTCCACTGTCATGCAACACGCTAAACAGACACTCGGCTTCCCCTTGCAATGTTTTGCCAAGCTTACATTCCAGTCGAGGTTTGAAGGAAACACCGAAGACAAACATCCATCTTAAGATTTCCTTTTATTAAAAAAAAAAAGAAAAAAAATTACAAAACTTTGGTGAGATTGTGAATCAACAACTGCAATTGTATAAAAATACATTCATTATTTTCAGTATGTGCATTGAGGTCGCACAGTCAACCCTGAAGACTTCTTTCATACTCCTTAAAAAGTTGAGGAGAAAACCACAAGTCAGTTTTTTTTTGGAATGCCTTGTTTTTTTTGCTTGTTTTTGTCCATATATTTCAGTGGCATCTTCAGCTTGAGGCTCCATGTGAAAGCTGGGCAGCGTGCTGGGGTTGAGCTTCACAAAGCTCCCCGCAGCACCAGGACATCAGGCGACCATCAAAAACTTCAGGCCACATGGCTCAAAAGTCCCCACGTCCTCCTCCTCCTCCTTTTGTTTAGCAGCTGGGAGAACTGATCTACGATCTGGTGCCGCTTTGTACACAAACTGCTCATCCTGCTTAATCACTGTGCTAAAACCAAAAACCAGACTCTTCAGTGCCATAAGCTTCGCATTTAACGCAACACTTCTCTTGGAATACATCCACGTACAGCTCAATCATTTTGTTGTTTGTTGTTCAGAGTACGTTCGACTCTATTCTTCTATATGAGAGAACAACTCCCTGAAGCTCTCATGCAATCTTCAACGGCAGATAATTAAGGCATATGTGTTTTTCCCTTTAACATATCGTTACCTGCATGCATAAAATACATCGAACCCTGCTTACTAGACTTGTCCGCTCCATCGTCACACCTTCAGATACAGTATGTGCAGTATGTGTAACAGTAGAAATCATCACAGGTACACTATGCATAGCAAAGTAAAGTGTTAAGAGATGGTGTGTTGCCTTTACAAGGGGAGTCTCTCTTTACGCCACTCAAAGATGACTATATATACAGTATATATTTATCAACTTATCAAGAGCGTAACATCTGACCACTAGGTGCAACTCTCCACCTGTTAAACACCAAGTGACGCCCCCCCCCAACCCACACACACACACACATAAATATGGCCCAAACTCTTTTGGGCCTCAATCTCAAAACTCGCTTCACATGAAGGAATCCTTGATTAGGTAGCTCCCTTCACCAGGAGCTGAAGATCACTTGGGGAGGACAGGAACTGATAAGGAAAAGTTACTTTCCCTGCTATAGGACAGGAAAGCATCCACTTTACATTATGGAGTGGAAGCAAACTGGCTTCCACTGATATCCAGTTCCTGCGAACTCTGTATCCTGGCCTCTCTTTGGTGCTCCAGGCCCCCCTCCCACGACGCTTGATGGGGCCAGATGCCATTCATCAAAGAGAAGTAATCCAGGAAAAGACAAATCTCTTGATTTGTTTCACTAAATCAAGTTGGCTTGACGCTCAGTTGGGGCTTGTGGTTCAACACGTCATGCAGCGAGGTCTCATGTTGAGGGGCTGAGGGTTGGGATCAATCTGCAGGCGGGAAATGGAGATAATAAGTAAGTAAGAAGCCAATCTCAATCCAAACAAAAACATTTCGTGTTTATAATCTCTCAACATAAACTCACAGATTTGCTTTCATGTGATTGGTGATTTTATACATTCCAATTGAATTTAACAAACGTTGGGAGAAGGTGACAGCTGTTTCCAGAGACTCACCTCGCTGTACACAGGCGGCGGCCGATAGCGAAACTCTTGGACAAAGGCCATTAGGGGGCGCTCCAGAATCCCACTCAGGTCTTCGGTGGGCTGCGGCACCACCGCACTGCTGCGCTGCTCCGCCTCCTCCTCTGTCACCACAGAGCTGAAAAAAAAAAAAAAAAAAAAAAAAATCAGGATTAGTTCAGTGGCCTGACTCAGAACAGAACAGGTCTAAACACTAAGCTGCTGAATCATCAGTGCAATTAAAGCTCTTAAAATAGCCCAATACATTTACTGCTGTTAGCGTGAACAAAGGCTGATGTGATTCAACACGAATTTCAATAAATTGAAGCTTATCTTGTTTCTTTTAATACATGTTGGCAGACAAGGAGCTTAAAAATAAACGAGGGAACAGGACCAGACTGAGTTAATGAGGCCATCTAAAAGCAAAATTTAGCTCACAACATTTATTTCCTAAAAGTAACAATGGCAGTTTCTTGAACCTCGGGCTGGGTAATATATACAGAATACAGTATACTGATAAAAGAATATATATGTCTGAATTTTTGGATGCTGTTATATGGTATAAGCCTTGTCTTTTTAATATACAAGCCCTCTCTTTTTATAGGCTGCATTACAGAAAAATTATGTCATGAATAATGAATTTATTTCTATTTTTACTTGAATATTTGCCTTCACTCACTTCAATCATTAAATCCATATTAATGATTGTTATTTATCAAAAATCTCATTGTGTTAACATTTTGTCAGTGTCATCTCTACAGTTTTGTCGCACTATCGATAGAGGTACATGGTCAAAATACTGTGATATATGCTGAGTATTGTTATATGGCCTAAAATATCAAACTAAAATGTCCCTACACACATCTCGATATCATAACATAAAAGGTATCATATCGTATTGTTAAAGGGCACTTACGCTCCGGCTGCTCGGGGATGGCCATGCGCAGCCACTCCAGGTTCACACTGTACTGGCTGCTAACACTGGAGGTCCGACTGCCGAACGGATGGAGGGGAATTGTGCCTATGACCAACGGGAGCTCCAGACACAGCTTGGACGTGCCAGGAACATCCACGCAGACCTGGTGGTGGTGGAGGGGATTGAGAGATTGAAGGGCAGATGCAAAACAGAAGCAGCAGCAACACTTTGCATCAAAATTGAACTACGTGAAGCACCTCAAGGTTTATCTCACCTTGAGCATGTACTCGACTTTGATGATGCGGCACTGCAGGATGGAGGGACCCACGGGTGGGATCTTGATGGCTCTGCCGTGCCATGTCTCCCTGCATCTGGCACCTACAATGTCTCCACACAGCGTGCCCACCACCGAGAGCTTCTGCTTCATGGTGCCGCGAGCGATAAACGTCTGCGTCTGAATGATGTAGGCTTTGGGCACCACTGATCTGGAGGTAGAGTTGTCAAACTCCGCAAAGACGGGTATCACCTCGCCTGCAGTGAAGGAAAGTATGTCAGAACTTTTCAGATGGCCTACAAAGTGTGTGCTTTCAGGGGTCTTTGTTTCAGGTATTAGACTCTAACCTGGTGTGTAGCCTTTGCGGTCGATCTTTGCGGTTACAGACACCTGTCCAAAGTTTCGGTACCATGCCCGAGCCATCTTGTCCTTTGTTCCAGCTTGCGGTGCCTGAGAATAAAGGAATCAAATGAGCCAGTGATCTCAAATCAGCAAGAAGATCATGAAGTGTGCGATGAGACAATCGGCTCAGCTGCTCACCAGTAAGGCTGGTGTGTTGATGTCAATGGGCTCAATGACAGTAAACTCCTTTTTGATCTTCCTGACGGTGGACCACGGCCGATGCAGCTTCACTTTGACCCAGTAACGGATGCTGCCGTGTTTCCCCTCGAAGGAGGTGACCAGTGTCTCCTCGGGCAACTGAAAGCTGAATGGGAATTCATGTCTACCGGCAGGAAGGACTGTCACTTCACCATTATCTAAAGAGAGGAGAAGAAAATACCTTGGGTTACACTTTGTTCACAAGTCGCTCTGTTCATTTGACCCACCGAGTGGGGAGTATTAATAAATGACAATTTCTTCCTTAATGTGGTTATTATCAAGTAAAAGAACGTAAAGTTGACCAATTACACTGTATGATTGCATGGAGGATGATTCAAACAAGAATAAAGGGCAGCAAATTGCACATGAAGTAGCAAAGTCCTGTTAAAACAATGCTTAAGTGTTCTTTACAAGTCCAAATCAGTAAAGCTGAGGTTTGTAAGAACATATCTTCTAAGTGTGACTCTTGCTGAAATAGAAATCTCTCTGCCTTTCTCTGCAATCACATGGCCCCTGTGCTTGCTCGGAGGGGCGGTTCCTGCTCCATTGTGCTGACGGAGAACATGTTTTCCTCAAGCTGTATTACACAGCAAGTCTCAAATGCTCTGTTTTTTTTCTCCCTCTTGCTGCACAGATCCGGGAACACGTGTCTGTGTTTAACAGACTTGATATGCTTTCTGTTCTTTGTTAGCCTGACGCTTCATCTTGATTTGAATAAAATACTGTCAACAACAATCCCCCTACATGCATCACGTGGTGTACTTGAAAAGACTTTCAAACATTATCATGATATAGCATTTATTTGTACCCAAAATACTGAATCGAGCTGTGAGACTGAACACTGCTGGATAGCATGAAACTGCCGAGTACTGGCTGTGAGTTTCCCGTCTGCCCCTGAAACCAACACAACTTTAGGCACAATGAATGGAGACTGAACTTCGAGGCGCTCCTGTTTCACCGAGGAAAACAACACAGGCAACTTTCCTCGAATGAGGGAAAAGATGAATGTCAATGCTATTGAGTGAAAGAAGTGCGCAAAGAAAGCTGCAGCTTGTTTTTTTGCTATATGTTAAGTGATGGCCAACAACAACAGCAGCTAACCTATATGGCAGAAGAAATACCAAAGAAGCGCTAGAAAAGGCTGTTTGCACTGAGTGCTTGTAATGTTCAAAGTACACAACAACACGCAAAGTTGTTTATCATTCACACAAATTAGATGATGCCTGCAACTCTGCTTTAGCAGTAAACAAGTTTATCCTCAAGTCAAAGCCAATGATGAAAACTACTCTAGGTCATAATTTAACTTTAATAGATATAAACGCATGCAAAAACAAGTATTCAGCTCAAATATTCTATCGGAATATGGCAACGCGATTCCCAGTTTGCAGACAAACAACTACCCCAGTGTCCCCAGACACATAAACCACTTCCATTTTTGTTTCCTTCTCTTGGCTGCCGTTTTGATCCCCTGCTAGCTCCCAGCTTCACCCCGTTTGCAGCCCGGAGCGACCGCTGCCTCCCCCCAAAACAGCGTGCCCGCAGAGCGGACTGACCTGCCTGCAGCAGCACCTCTCTCCGGTTCAGGTACTCCACCTCGTCGCTGAAGTTCTGGGTGTACGCGGTGCTGGAGCCGGCGGAGCGGGACTCCGTCCAGTGCACTTTGGCGAACCCCTCGGCGTGGAGCTTCAGGGAGTCCACACGACTTTCTCCGCACAGGTCCACGACCACCCGGCCGGACACCACATCCCCGCTGCTGAACACCGGAGGACAGTCCACCTCCGGGGAGTCGAAGACGATGTCGAACTTCTTCAACTTGTCGAAAATCATTGTTGTGGGATGTGTCAAAGTTGTGTCAAAGTTGGAGACCGCTTCTTGCTGACCCTTTGAGCGTATCGCTCTCACTTGTTGAGACTCTGACTCTCACGCACCTCCGATCGCAGTATTGTAGGGCTGAAAAGTGGGCGGAGTTTCTGAATTTATTATGTAAAGCTCGGTGGAGAATGCCTGCGCTGCCTTCACATGCTCCTCAACGGCACTGGCTTCTACACAACACACTTCTAAATCAGAAATGTGACTGGGTTTGGCTGCTTTCTTCAGTCAAAAAGCATCGTTGACAAAAGCCAAAATTATTTCACTTCACTTAACTTCAGTCATCTCATTCATTTCTGTATATCTAGGTTGAAGATCAGCTAATTTTCTGGTGTAGGGGACTCTACCAAACACACGTCTGAAATATGTAAAGTCATATCTAATATTTCTCGATCATCGTTGCTAAGAGTCGCACTTTTACCACTATGGATGCGATTTAAAACCCCGACTTCCAGCTTTGTTAGCGTTCTACTGTGCAGTTCTCGTCAAAGCCTTCATCTTTCCGGACGTACCTGAAGGCACCATAATAAACATGCAGACTGGGTGTGGAGCAGCAGTGAGAAAAACAGGGCCCTGCGATGATTGATGGTTACAGGTTCTTAGAAGAAAACAGACTTACTCAACATGCCTGTGTCTAGCAGAGGGCCGCCCTGCACCAAAGCTGTTTACTCCACTTCTTCCATGTCATTTGAACACACAGTTACTCAGCCTGAGCCACAGCACACATGGAAAACACACAGCTATGCACAAAAGCATGCAACTTCTGCCACCAAATCCCCCGAAGAAAAACAGTAAGCGTATACTTATAAATGGACCCAGTGAAACTACAAGTCAAAGACTTGTGCAAAACTAATGACTTGACTTGGTCACATGAATGGACCACAACTTCTAAAGCAACCAAAAACTAACCCAGCACCATTTCACTTTTACGCTCTGTTCCACTCTCCATTCAATGCAAAAGCCGTCAGACAGAAATCAACTCTGGTCTGAGGAAAACAAAGTTGTTTACTCCTTTGTTCCCTGGGAGGACTATTCAGATCATCAGTGCCACCTACTGGCGAGGGGGCGTTAGTGTGCACGGCTGCAGGACTACCAGGATGCTGACACAGCCTGAACTGGACTGGACATGTTTGTGAACAACTCTAAGACTTGAAATGTTGCTCACACAATGATGAAAGGACTTTGCACCCAATTCTCCCCTCGTTCTAACTTTATTTTACTTTTTACAGGTTATGAATAAAGGGTGATTGTAAAGGTTTGCTATAGTAATTTCCCAAGTAAGGATGTGAAAAGTCACAAGGAGTGAGCAAATTCTAACGTTTTGGAGGCCAGTGACCCAGTTTGCAACATTTTTTTTCTTTTTTTTTTTTGCTTACATTCAGGGAGCTTTAGCCTGGGGTGAAAAAAAGACCAGTACGCCTCCAACAGTCCACAGCCTCGGTTTTGGTAACAGGAGTACTTGGTTCTGAGCTAAGACAAGTAAATATGATAAAATGCTCCTCCAATGCACATGACTCAGTATGATCATCTAATCATGGTTGCCACCAAATTTGCAACTGCTGCTGACAGAGCTGAACATATTTATCCTCCGAAATTTCTCTTTGTTTACCCAAACACAACACTGCAAACATTTACAAAGAAGCCATATATACCTTTAGAGCAAAAAGGAGCTTGAACAGTGGGATTCTTAAGTGGGCTCTTTTTTAAAAGCTTTCAGCTTTCCAAACTGTCCACTGAAATAGAGTCAATATTTATTAATTATTAAAAATTTATTGACGAGTAATAAATAAAATACCGTTTATAAACTGAAATATAAGAAGGCTGAAGATGACACCATGTTATAGAATGAATGAGCAGCAGCAGCAGGCTGTATGGGGGAGGGGGGCAGGCCGAGGGGAGCCACGTGTTGTTTTTGTGGTTGCCATGGCCACGCTGGCTGCATTTTTTTTTTTTTTTTCCCCAAACACCACCCACCTCTTCCTCTCCTTCACTGCTCCTCTCTTTCACTTTCTCCTCAGTTCTCACTCTAAAATAATACAACAAAACCCACCATCCTGAAGCTATATTCTGGCAAATGTGTTAACTGTTTCTGCCTGCCAGATCAATAAAACTACTTTAGTGTATATACAAGGAGGTTGAAAAATGAGCAAAAGCAATTAGCAGTAGTGTTTTCACAGCACCACCTTTTAACAGCCTCTCTACTCGCACAATTGATAATTATACCCAATTTGATGATGATGATTTATTGTATCGCGTTTGGTGACATGAAGTTAAGTCCATTTTTTATTAATGCATTTTGAGATGTTTTCTTTTAGGGTGGATAAAATCATTCATTACAGAACATGTGATTTGATATAAAGATCAACATTCAATATGTTGGAATATTTTATGAAATTGAGAAAAAATTAATTGATACAAAGACAGCAACGCATTTCTGGGTAATCCACAAAATTATAAATCAAACAACTTCAGCAGAGAGAAATGATAAAAAAAAATCATGAACTGCCTTGATATAAATATTATCTATTGATTAACAACTTTGTTCTTTGGCTCGAAGATAAAAAGGGGTCGATACCATCATGTAAATGCTTTGGCCAAATACCTGACTGATGATAATATCACCCTCGCTGCTTGATGAAAAGGGCTCAGAGATGCAAAATGAGCACGACTGTCTGAGAGGAATGAATTGGCCCAAACTGATCCGTATTTCCCCTTTGTGATCTTGGTGTGGGGACGTTTTCTCACCAGTGACTGCATCGAGACCACAGAGGCCCAAGCGACAATACTGTGTAAACACCCAGCTGACTAACGTGAAATTAAATTGCTGAGAATTTTTATACAAGTTTATTGATTTATTTATTGTTGAATATTGTATTATGATCAGATCAGATTAATACTTCCAATGTTTTTGCAGCTGTTCTGAATAATTCAGCCAATTGAAAATATAATTTTCTGCTTTTGTAACTTTTTTTTTTTTTTTTTTTTTTTTTTTTTACTAAATATTACAAAAAAAACAGAAGGATAATTCAAGTACTTGTTAGTTGCAGCCTATTAGTACGGTATCACAGTTAATGAGTGATGTGTTACCTTTTTGGCAGTCGCAGCATGTGATTTAGGCTGAGATGGAAGCGAGATATTAACAAACAGAGTCTGCAGCCTTGTGCACCTTTAACCACCGTGTATACGGCTGCTGCAACAGCAAATGGCCTGGAAGTGACACACTGTTTGCCATCCTGGATTCAACCTCTTGTCTGGCTGTGACTGTTCTTTTTGTGTGCCTTTATATTTATGTGTCCTACCAGACCAAGCAGGTTACAGAGCATCTAATGAAACATTAACCACAGTCTGCACTTTATTTACTCTGCTACTGTGGTCTAAATGATCTGCTCTTCTGATTACGCTGCTGCCTTCCACAGCAGGGGGAATTATTCTACAGGGCTTTGTCCCGTTAGTTAAAGTTTAGTTAGTATTATGTTATCTGGCAGATGTATCTGGATGGGCCTGGTTTACACACAGCACATTTAGACCAGGTGGCTTCATTTTGCAAACTGCAGCTACTATAAGATGCAGCAGCCATTGAATCAGCACTTTTACTCCATAATATTATCCACCAGCAGCATTGCGTGCTTAAGTACAGGTATCACAGCAAAGCTTTGAAACTGAAATTATGCACTAGAGCCCGACCAATATATTGGTTTGGCTTGATCGGTTTATATGTTATCAATATCGGCCAATATTTGTTTGTTACAAATATTTTATAACCTAATTTGAGGGATCATTGTGAAAAATTTGTGTATATCGGCCAATATGGGATATCTGAACGTTTATACTCCCTGATTTCGGTATCAGCATCGGCTCCAAATAATTTCATATCGGGCCCTATTATGCAGGTAGAGAACAGAAGAAAAGGCAGAAACTGCAACTCAGTCAGCACAAATGCTGTCAACACCACCTATTTTAATAGAAATTAATGCACTGTTCTGCATGTTTGAGTGGTAATAACATTTCATTTCAAGTAACTTTTGGACCTCCAGAAGTCCAGTTTGATCCTAACACCTGGACTCAACAGGTCCTTTTTCCAGAGTAAGAAGTATTATAATGCTATCTTACAAACTTACAACTAAAAGGATTTATATTAATAAACAAATAGCATTTTATATGTAAAGCATTATATGGAAATTTTGTTATATAGCAAAAACAGGAAAACAAATCAAATGGTTTACATTTAAAATGGGAACAAAAGGGTAGTGGTTACTTGTAGATATCCGACTTCACTTTGTCCATGGACATCCCAGCCAGGATAGTAAATAAACAAAGAAAATGGAAGTAGGGGAGTCACACTATCTGCAGCTTTCACCACTAACCTCGGATCAGATGCTGCCTCTTCCTGAAGTACGTGATCTTGGAGGTGTAGTCGTTGTAGACAGAGTTCATCCCCCGGTTCTCCAGCCAGTGCGCCATGGCCACCCCTCTTCCCTGCACCTTCATTGAGTGCACCCTGGTGTCCTTGCAGAGCTCCAGCAACACCTGGCCAGACACCACCTCCCCTCTGGTGAAAGCCGCATCAGTCGGAACATCCAGCTCTACCGTGAAGGACTTGATGGAGCTCAGCGTCATCCCTCATGAGGGAAAACAGTAAAGGTTTGGGTTACAACAGTAAATACAAACAGACGTCGGCTGGAGGATAAACAAGGTTTACTGTGGTCTGTGTAGAACTGTTTTTTAGGTACAATGCAAATACAATGCAAACAGCCTCAGCAACCTGAGGGCAGCAATGACTAAAGCATCTTTATGCCACCTAAATAATAGTATGCAACATTTATGTGCTGATTTCAAATGTGCACTTTACAGTTAACAGATCGCAATGTTAGTTGTTGCCTTTTTTCTTAAGAGATCTGGGTCATCAGGGTCCCAGACATGAAGGGGACAGTCCAGTCAGTTAGCCACTGATGCGAAGTCTCCTCTGTTTGTAAACCCCTTTACAATGTTTTATAAATATTACAACTTAATTCCTTAGTCTTTTTTTTTTTAATAAGCAGTTACTCTAGAATTACACACTCTAACTCTTCCATTTCACCAGTACATACAGAAATTAACACAATCGTTTTCATGATTCTCAATACAATGACAGGTATTAATACTTGCAACAGACTAAGTAACAAAAATTATAATAAAACAAAAAAAGCAGCATAACAATAATGTGTTATAGCAACAGGAAAATGATTGTTGTAACTGGTGCGTCTTGTAATATTTTTATTTTCCGTTACACTTCTAAGCAAAGGCTGAGCGTGAGTGTCAGCCAATCAGAAGTGAGACCAGGAACTACTTTTTCTTGTTCTCTTCTAACAGTGTTGGTACCGCGGCGGCGTCGTTAACAGTTTCAGACTCACCGGCAACAGAGGGGCGGCGCAGCAGTTTTCTTAGCGACGAAATTCAAGAGGGACAAGCCGACACGCGTATTCACGCACGGTGACTAAACGTGTAGCGGCGGCTCGGCCTTTATAAACGCCCCGGCAACAACAGGGCTCTCGTCTTACACCAATGATGGGGCGTACAAGCGGGTCACGCCCGCCCACTGCAAACGCGGAGCCTCCTCCTGGTGCGAGCGCACGTTAAATGACGTAGAATAACGAGGTGGTTTCCGGCCTCGACCATTCAAGTTTAAAGCGTTTATTCAATTTCACCATTATTATTATTATTGTTATTATTATTAATGTTTAGCTTTAGAGCTCGTTGTGAGCACTATGTCAAAATTTGTGCCATTGATTTTTAATCAATAGCGTTGCATTTGAAAGACACTTGAAAACAACTTAATTAAATACTTAATTGAAATTAATTGGTGTTTTTGAACGGCTTTTATTTTGAAGGCAGTGCGCCTTTGTCAGTTAAAATGATGAAAATCGATTGGATCAATTGCACATTTTCCTTATTCTTTTTTACAAGTATACAAGGGAGTCTCAAAAATTGAAAAAGTGATTTTGTTTTTTAGCCCCCAATACATTGAACAACGTTGCAAAACATACATTACTGTACATAATTGTTGAAACAAAATCACTTCTATGATTATGCTTATACAGTCACAGTAAAATATTTACATATTTAGAGGTGCATACTTTATTTTTTGAGATGTAGGCCATAATAGGCCAGACTATCAATATTATAAATAAGTGTAATGCTTGAAACATTTTACTGTACGAGTAATTATTATAGAATGTAATGGATGAATCAAATCACTGGATAATTCCGCCGATATAGTTTCATGTATTATTATGAGAAGTTAATAAAAACATCTTTTGAATTGGATTTCAGTAATGCTCATCAATGTAGAAAGTTTTATATGGACTTTAATGAAATTTTCTGGCAGAATATTATCCAGTTTTTGGATAGGAGCTGTCAGGTGGAGACAATCTAAACCATGTGCCCCTGCTGTCCCTGAGCTTAGCAAAGGTTTCTTACAGTACCTGGATTACTGCCTTTTTACCAGGATGGTAAAAACTAGGTTCAGTTTATTTACATTGACGTGCCAGGTTTTTTTGGTTTTTTTCTTACTTTTTTTTCCTTATAACCAGAGCCTGCACCTCAGGGTCAAGGCTTTGTTTTTGCTACAACATGGATTGTTTTTACAGAGTCTTGCAGTCAATCATGCTTGAAGAAGGGGATGAGAATCTCTCTGTTAAACACGCAACTATCCTTATTCATTTCACGTTGACATTGTAAACAGGGAGAAAATAGGACAGTTAAGTCCAAGGTTGCTTTGCTCCGTTGCCTAAATATAACAACCAAGGCTAAGGTTCATGTTTAAACCACCTAACTGCCAAAGCTGCACTTGCACACGCTTCAAAATGTCACACTCTGATGGCCCCTGAACTCATCTAAACATTTATTTATGAGGCCAGTGAGGTTATGATCACATTTATGCAACTCATTAAAGAAAACCCACAATGATGGTGGCTTTAGTTATATGCATATGTGAAATTTCAAGGAATTTTGCGTTCTAATGAGCTGGAGGACTGGGTCAAAGTTCTGCACGTGGCATCAACTTAGCACTGCTTTGCTGGGGTTGTTGATGCGGTTCTGAGAAATGTAGGCAAAATTTAACTCACCCAGGAGTTCAAGGAGTTCAAGTTATGAAAATTCTATGCGTAAACACAGCCTCACTTAAGTCAAGCTACTGATTAAAATGCTTGAACCTGCAGCGCAGAACTCTGCCCCCCTTTCTGTTGAAGTACTTATGAGGTCATAGATATTGTTTTTCTCGTTTGTTGGTTTGTTTCATCTCACCTCTTCGGACGCTGTGGTTGTTCCCCATCCAGTAAGGCATCACTACTTGCTACCAGCGTGAAAATTTCACCACAGGATCCAGATTTAAACCCTCTCTGTATTTGGTGATAGGCTTAATCAGCATTGAGTCAAAGGGCAAGGCTTTGAATATGAAGGGTGTTTATTTTTATGAGAAAGTCTTGGACTGCAACGTAAGGAGAGGCTTCATGCTTTCAGAAGTCTGTTTCTGATACCATTTACAGTTATAAATTTTCATATTAAGTCATACATCCTTGTTCATGAAGGGAAATTGGTGCTTGATTTCAGCAGTCTAGAAGATGTAAAACTTGTCACTCATAGAAAATCATGGTAGCCTAACCACTGCTTCAATTTTCTTGCAATATTTTAAATGTTTCATGGTGATTGAAAATAAAGATGCAAAACAGCTTGAGCACAGTTTTTGCAGTATTGAGTTATGTCTGACCTTCACAGTTAACTTGCAGATACGGGTTTATTGTCTCTACAACAATTGTATGCTTTTGTACATTTTAAAAAGTGAAATTCTAAGTTGATTATTAAAACCAGGTCACAGTAGCATTTTCAGAAATACTAACTTAATGATCTGAACAAGAATATAGAACAGAGTGAAATACGTACAATATACAGAATAACTACTCTTGATTCTTCATGAGTGTACATCAGGAGTCTAAGATCAAGATGAGGAGAGCAACATTTGCATCTGAGTCACTACATCAAAACCTGAGTCAAGAGTTGGTTGCAGCTACTGCTGTGAGATCATAGGTTTGGCGGTGTCGTCTGTTGACTGGCCACGGGGAACCTGACGTTGCTCTATTTTAAGAACAGAAAGAGAGGCGGACAATATTGTATTAATATGTAATATATGCAAAGAGGTGAGAAAAACACATGCAAACAGGCATATTTGTTGACACATCCTTTCCACTTTCCCAGTAGTCAAATGTATAACCTTTTAATAACTGAATCTGTTATAAATTTGTTTTGTTTTGGGACAGCAACTCTTCCCCGACCTGGACCTGGAGTGGGCAACCCACCCGTTTTTGACTGAAAACCGCGGCCACTTCACACTTGGCTGCAAATCATCTCAGAGCAAGCTGAAGGTCACTGTTCAATGACGCCAACAGGACCACGTCATCTACAATAGCAGAGACGAAATCCGGAGGCCACGTAACTTGACTCCCTCTGCCAATTGCCTGCACCTAGAAATTCTGTCCATAAAAATTATGAATAAAGCCAGTGACAAAGGGCAGCTCTGGCCGAGTCCAACCCTAAATGGGAAGAGTCTGGATTACTGCCGGCAATGCGAACCAAGCTCTGGCTCCGACAATACAGAGATCGAATGAGCCACAACAACGGGCCATCTGACCCATACTCCCGGAGCACCCCCCACAGGACAGATCGAGGGACACAGTCATAAGCCTTCTCCAGAGCCAATAAATACACATAGACTGGTTGGGCAAACTCCTGATCCCGCATTCCACGCACTGAAAACCACATTGCTCCTCTTGAATCCGAGGATCAACTAACAGCCGGACTCTCCTCTCCAGCACCTGTGATCCTCGTGCAGTAGCACACCCTTGCCCCCCTTTACAAAAATGGTATTCACCACCCCAGTCTGCCACTCCAAAAGCACTGTCCCAGATGTCCAAGCAATGTTGCAGAGGGGTGTCAGCCAGAACAGCCCTACAAGATCCAGAGACTTAAGGAAGGAGCTGCCTCTCCTCCACCTGTAGGCTCATACATGGGTCCGCTACCGATGTTAACAGCATATTATTATTTGCTACTGATATCACAACCCCAGGTCAATGGGAACATTTTTGGTAAAGGTTATTAATCTTTCACCTGCTGCTGGGCCAGACGAGGTGCCTCTCTGCAGGCCTTCAAAGGGAGGTCGTCAACCTTGGTGGTTCTGAGGCCAAACACATTTAAAGTGTAAATTCACTCCAAAATTGAATTACCTCTAGCAAATTTTTAAAAAAATGTCCAAAATCAGAGCTAACTATTAGAATCAGTGCCTGTGCTGCAAATACAGATGATCTGTCAGAGCTTTGACAGTAAGAAGCACATTCATGGACCTTTGTATGATGATACCAGGTATATAATATCTGTGTTGAAGCTGAGACTGGGAGGCTTCGTCCATCAAGTCGAGACAAATGCTAGTACATAGCAACAAGTGGGAGGGAGGTTAATGGTACTAAAATGTCAAACATTTGGACCCAATTCTATTAGCTCTATTAAATGCCATATACATTAGTAGTCAGCTGAATAATGTGGGGGGTTTATTTACTCTATAACATCCACGTGCCTTCCTTTAAACACACAAACACACCCAAACCATCACTGAGTCTGCTCAGTATGTCGCCCGTCTGGATGATGGTCTGGCTCGCGCTCCATCCTGTTTGCTGTAGTATTCTTTGGCCAGGGTTGTGTAGTACAGGCCTGACAGACGGGGTGGGCTGGACTGTACGTGGCTTTGGGTCATGCCCTGGCACCTACACTGGACGCTCTGTGAGGTTCAGCTACAGGGAACATAGTCCACATGTTCAAATATGTCACATAGTATCTTTTAACATAGAAAAAATTCAAAGTCATCCATAGTTTAAGATAATGTGTACATAGGTCATAATAGATCCTGAAGTAAACTCTTAGAATCATTACAAATTCAACACTGTCCTGCAGGATTTAGAAAAATACAG
>KV751319.1:4916940-4935348 GCA_001698575.1 Mola mola
TCTTTGTTGCACTCTGCATCAGCGCCCCCCTGGGCGAGGAACTGTGATTTTGGTTCCTCTTTGTCAGAATAATTGTGACATAGAGGAACCTCCTGATTACAGAGTTCTGTGTGATTATTTTAAAATAAACGTACGCTTAAATCAAATCAAATCAAATTTTATTTGTATAGCCCGAAATCACAATTTACACATTATCTCACTGGGCTTTGACAAACTGTACAGATGTGACATCCTCTGCCCTTAGACCCTCGAACCGGGTGAGGAAAAACTTAAAAAACCCTAAACAGGGAAAATAAGAAACCTCAGGAAGAGCCACGGAGGAGGGATCCTTCTTCCTAGGACGGACAGACGTGCAATAAATGTCACTTGTACAGAACACAAAAACATGATAACAAAAGTTCATTTAGAATGCATAAAACATCCATGAGTCCCAGAGTCTGTGGATTCTATGAGTCCGGATGTATGGAAAGTCTAGTGATCCAGACGCAGGTGGACTCTGTTGGTCCAGGAGTCATTGTACTCCATGTAGGAAGATCTGGGTGTTGCTGAGTCCAAGAGTATGTAGAATCTGTAAATCCAGGGATATGTGAAGTGTAGTGGTCCAGAAGCAGGTGTAGTCTATTGATCCAGAAGCCATTGTGATCTGTGGGTCCCGATTTGCACTTGGAAATCCAGCCTAGGATCCAAGTCACAGGATCCAAGTCACAGGATCTCCTTTCCTAATGTGGCCAGGGGGCATCAGGCAGGACCACAGCAGCACCTCCCACCGCGACCTAGAAAAACCTGCAGGATGGTAAAGCACAACGACTCCGGGGAAGAAGTAAAGTTAGTGTAAGGATATGGACATTTACAGGAGCAGAGAAGGAGTCGGAGTCAGAGGGGGGAGAGAAGAAAGCTCAGTGAATCATGGAGTGTTCCCCCAGCAACCTAAGCCTATAGCAGCATAACTAAGGGCTAGATAGGCCAGCCTTAACTATAAGCTTTATCAAAAAGGAAGGTTTTAAGCCTACTCTTAAAATCAGAGAGTGTGTCTGCCTCCCGTACCAAGACTGGAAGATAGTTCCACAGGAGAGGAGCTTGATAGCTGAAAGCTCTGCCTCCCATTCTACTTTTGGAAATTCTTGGGATCACCAATAACCCTGCATCCTGGGAGCGTAAGGTTCTGGATGGGCGATAGGGTACTATGAGCTGTTCAAGATAAGATGGTGACTGACCATGAATAGCTTTGTAGGTGAGAACAAGGATTTTAAATTCTATTCTGAATTTAACTGGGAGCCAGTGCAGAGAAGCCAGTATGGGGGAAATATGGTCTCTGATATTAGTTCTAGTCAGTACACGCGCTGCTGCATTTTGGATTAACTGAAGAGTTTTTAAAATTTTGTTAGGGCAACCTGAAAATAAAGAATTACAGTAGTCCAGCCTGGAAGTAACAAACGCATGAACTAGTTTTTCTGCATCTTGTTGAGACAGGATGTGCCGGATTTTAGCAATGTTACGGAGGTGAAAGAAGGCGGTCCTTGAAATCTGTTTAACATGTGATTTAAAAGACAGCTCCTGGTCAAAGATAACACCCAGGTTTCTGACAGTGGTGCTGGAGGCCAAGGCAATGCCATCCAGATTAACTATGTTGCTGGATAATGAGTCTCTAATGTGTTTGGGGCCCAGCACAATGACTTCAGTTTTGTCAGAGTTTAACATTAAAAAGTTATGAAACATCCAGTTTTTAATGTCCTTAAGACATGACTGTAGATTAGCTAACTGATGGGTTTCATCTGGCTTCATTGATAAGTATAGTTGTGTGTCATCTGCATAACAGTGAAAATGTATGGAGTGCTTTCTAATAATTTTACCTACAGGAAGCATATATAGAGTAAATAGTAATGGTCCAAGCACAGAACCTTGTGGGACTCCATGACTAACCTTGTCATATCTTGATGATTCATCATTAACATGAACAAAATTATATCTATCAGATAGGTAGGACTTAAACCATCTTAGAGCAGATCCTTTAATGCCAATTTGGTGTTCCATCCTCTGTAGTAAGATGTGATGATCGATAGTGTCAAAAGCTGCACTAAGATCTAATAAGACTAGTATAGAGATAAGTCCTGCATCAGATGCAGTGAGGAGGTCATTTGTAACTTTTACCAATGCCGTTTCTGTGCTGTGATGCTTTCTAAAACCTGACTGAAACTCTTCAAATAGACTATTATACTGAAGAAAGCCACATAGTTGTTTCGCTACTGCTTTCTCTAGAATCTTTGAAAGAAAGGGGAGGTTGGATATTGGTCTATAGTTGGCTAAAACTTCTGGGTCTAGGGTAGGTTTTTTTAGGAGCGGTTTAATTACAGCTACTTTAAATGACTGGGGCACATAACCTGTTACAAGGGATAGATTGATAATGTTTAGTAGTGGATTTCTAATTAGGGGTAAAACCTCTTTGAGCAACCTAGTAGGTATGGGGTCTAGTATACAGGTTGATGATTTAGATGAAGATAATGTTGTCGTTAGTTCCTTAAGGTCAATTGGATGGAAGCTTTCCAAACACACATCAGGACTAATAACAGCCTCTATAATTCCTGTTGCTGAACTGGAATCTGTGGAGTGTAGGATATTTTCTCTGATAAGTCTAATTTTATTATTGAAGAAGTTCATAAAATCATTACAGGTGAGGGCTCTAGGAATGCATGGTTCAATAGAATGATGGCTCTCAGTCAGCCTGGCTACAGTGCTGAAAAGGATCCTGGGCTTATTCTTGTTTTCTTCTATCAACGCTGAATAGTAGTCTTTTCTTGCTCGGCGAAGGGCCTTCCTGTATACTTTAAGGCTATCCTGCCAGGCCATGTGTGGCTCTTCCAGTTTAGTGGAACGCCATTTCTTTTCAAGTTTATGAGTTTTCTGTTTTAACTTGCGAGTGTTAAGATTATACCACGGAGCTAGTCTCTTTACTGGTTTTGTTTTCTTTTTAACTGGGGCAATGGAATCGAGTGAAGCACGTAGAGAGCCGGCAGTGAAATCGGCAAGGTGATCAAGCTGGGAGGGGCTAAATTTAAGATATGACTCCTCTGTTATTTTGGGATATGGCACTGAAATTAATGCAGAGGGAATAATTTCTTTAAAATTTTCAACAGTGTCCTCAGATATGCATCTGCTATAATAACTAGTGACTCTTGGTTTATAGTTGATGAGCAGAAATTCAAATGTTAGAAGATAATGATCTGATAAAAGCAGATTTTGCGCAGAGACATTTAAATGCTCAATTTCAATGCCATATGTCAGAACAAGATCAAGGGTGTGATTAAAAGTGTGTGTTGATTCTTGTACACACTGACAGAAGCCGAATGAATCTAATAGTGAGAGAAATGCCGTACCAAGGCTGTCGTTTTCAATGTCTACATGGATATTAACGTCACCTACAATAATAACTTTATCTGTTTTGAGGACCAGAGCTGAGAGAAACTCTGAAAATTCAGATAAAAATTCAGTGTAGGGTCCAGGTGCTCGATACACTATAACAAACATAATTGGAGTTTTCATGGTTGGATCGGAAATGCTAAGAATGAGATTTTCAAATGAACTAAATTTTTGTTTGGGCTTAGGGTTTATTAATAGGGCAGAATTGAAAATGGCTGCAACTCCACCACCTCTGCCAGTGTCTCTGGGAATGTGTGTGTTAATGTGACTGGGAGGAGTGGATTCATTAAGACTTACATATTCGTCTTGGCACAGCCAAGTTTCAGTAAGGCAGAATAAATCAATATTGTTATCTGATATAAGCTCATTTATTAATACACCTTTAGATGATAGGGATCTGATATTCAAGAGTCCACATTTAAGTCTCTTTACTTTGCAAACTGCCTCATTAGTGGTGTTGATTTTTATTAAGTTCCTATGTGAACTCTTATTTGATTTAGTGAATTTAGTGAATTTATGTGGATGGGGGACAGACACAGTCTCTATGGGGTTGTAGGTGGATGACTCTAAAGGAAGCGCAGAGAAGCGTGTAAGACTGCAACTCTGCTTCCTGGCCTCAACTCTGAATTGTCAATTTGGCTGACTAATAATAAATCTGGCCATATTTCTAGAAATGAGAGCAGCTCCATCCCAAGTAGGATGGATGCCGTCTCTCCTCATTAGACCAGGTCTTCCCCAGAAAGTTTGCCAATTATCAATGAAACCCACGTCGTTTGCTTAAGAATTTGTTGTTGTTGAAATACAAAAATGCAGCCACCCTCATTTCATTGTCTCAGTTATTACACTGTGCATTGTCCAATCCAAAAAGTCTGTTTCATTTAATCCAAATATATCACATTCTTCCTAAAGCAATTAAAAACCTCTTGGATGTCCCTACAGTAAATATCAAGCACACTCTAGGACTCCGTACATGCAAGAAATAGTCTTGCTTTCCAAGTGCCTCTAAATGTTAAAATAGTCTTTAAATGCGTCCACACTCACCTGGTTTACCGTAACAAAAAGCTTCTCTATACATGAACAATATAGGTCCTTACAAACATTTATTTCCAAGAGACTATTTCACCACAGGGGGCCTGTGTCAAAAATACAAAAAAGTTTTTCAATGAATATAATAATTCTGAAATTTAATATATCCAACCACTTTTAAATTTGATTTTTGAGGCCTTTAATCATCTAACAAAACCAACCAAAGCTACAACAGACATTGAAACGAAAGAGGTCAGCACATCTCAGCCATAGTTTCCTGCGCTGTTTGACGCGTCCTTGTATAAGGGGTAAACTAAATCACACGTCAGGAGATTTTCCTTAACCAAGCAGAAAAGCTGCAGAGCTGCCGACAGCGGGTAGGCTGAATGACGTGGTGTGGGTCATCTATCTTTCTGCAATCTTCAGCGGTTCGCCTGTAGTCACTGAGCAGGTGTGCTGTAAAGAAACAATGAAAACTGTCACGGTCAAGGGCTGAAAACAACCTCTTCATGGAAAGCCTCATGAAAAGGTCAATACCCTTGTTGCACTTGTATATTGACTTAGAGCTGACAGTGCTGGTAGTCCAGATCACAGTGTGTCTTCCTTTAAGAGTAAACCACCTCAGCCTGCTGACATGTCAAGCATCATTTTAATGCAACAATGTTCAGCTACCTTTTCTTATTTTACAATAATGGACTATTCATCGTCTATATTGGACATCATCCAATCTGGATGATGTTGTGCATGTGGATGAGCTGGCGAGCTGTGGTTCCGCGGTTCTTTTTAACAGGCGATGTGTTGGCAACTAGTAGAGTTTTATATTACAGTGGATTGCCCATGATACGCACACAAGCTTAAACGTCATTATCAGTGAATCTAACCCACAGAGAATATAATATATAGGACTTAATCATAATGCCTTACTAACTTAATTATAATTACAGGAACATGTATCAACATGAGTCCCTCCTCTTTTACATTAGGACCCTGTCTTTACTTGCCTGTCCTGAAAGGACATGTTTTCAGTGTCAAATCCGGGGTGGTATAAAAAGAATAAGATTTCCCAATGAAGTGTGGTGAGGTGTAGGTCTAATACAAATATGATAAACAGAGATATACATACAGTGCTTTTCACCAATGTTTTGGACTTTTAAACTTTCTGCTGCAATGTTTGGCTCAGTGTATTTATTCTAAGTACAAATGTGGAAATAAATCTGTTTTTCAAGATGTTGTTTTGTCTGGACTAGTAAGAATTCTGCTGTATATCAAAACTAAAGCATGAAGTTGCTACGAGTGCAGACTATATTCTGAGAATTCTATTTTTAATTCGTTTTAGTGGGAGACAAAACTGCCATGGTGCCCATCCTCTTTGATTGTGGGAAAGCCCTCTCCTACAGAGATTTTTTTAAATTTGTATTACATTCTCGGGTTTATACATCAACCCTTGCACAGAGTCCTTTTCTGTTATTCATTATGTGGTGACAATAGGCTGACAGTTTTATAATGTTAACTCTTTTGTTGTGAGTTAATTCCTAACCCAATTTGATAAATGTTCACATCAATCATGTATGGCTTGGCAGAGAATACATAATCTTTTATACATTTATTGTGTTATTTAGAAAAAAAAATCTGAATCAAATTAAGAATGCTGTCACTGACCTAAAGGTTTAGCAATGTCTCTTACAAGAGGACAGACCATCTTTTGGAATAAAGGAGGCTTTGCTGGTGCTTTCTGGGAGCTTTTCCTCTCTGCTCTTCTTGATAGCCTGCTCTTGTCAGATGGGAGCGCCCTGGAAGGGTTTGGGCTGGATGTCTGGACAGGCTGGCGAGGAATTAATATCCCCGAGGTCTGTTTGCATCTTAATGTTGGTGCAAAGGTCATTTGTGTCATGTGATTCATCTGTGGCAATGGATAATGTCTGTAGGACTGTCGGGCAGTCCTTGATGTACCTTAGGTCCTTGTGGTCAACCTGAGCTAGCGTAGACCGAGTCACCCGTTCTACCCTCTTGATAGAAAAAGGGTGGAAATCCTCCAGGAAACAGGTTGAAAATGCATCTGGATTAATGTCCAGAAATGGCAAATTGCAGGACAGAACAGTCTGCGATTTTACCACTGCGATCATAGTGGATACCAGTGTCTTCCTTACTTTACTGCTGTGTCTTGTGAGTTAAGCTACAGTCTTCTGATGCTGATGAAAATTGCTACGAGGCCTCACCATGGAAACCTCTATGCTGTGGAAGATGATGCTTGTGCTCCTGCAGAGAAACAAATGCAAGCTGTGGTGTCCTATTACCCTGCCATATGCTTTGAATGGACTGAATAAACCAAACCATTCAACTGCAATGTTATATTCTTTACAAAAAAGATACACACAAACAGATACTCACAATAAAGGAACCTTGCGTGAATAAAATCCATATTTTTCATTATTGCCGTCAGTTAGGAGGATCTAACACCGTACTTAAACCCTTCCTTCTATCCAGCTTTACTGAAATGCAGCTTGACACAAATTTCCACACTATAAAGAACCAAGAGGGTCAACAGCATCCCAACAACACGAATTCAATTTGGGAACAGTCATGTCAAAATTACTGCTTTCCAAAAGTGAAAGCCAAGTTACTGAAGGTGCTCCAAAATCAAAACGTGAACCAGCATCATTTCATATCATTATACCAGCACTGTGCTTTCCAAGTGAAGCTCGTTGTCGCCCCCATCTGTTTATATTGCACATTAAAAATGCACTGGTATTGGCTGCTTTTGCGGGACGAAACCATGAACAAGCTTATTTGCAAAACTTGCAGAACACGTCTCCTGACTATAATTCAGAAATGTATCTAAATGGGTTAAGTTCGATGTGTAATCATGCTTTTAGCCAATACAATTTACAAAATCAACTTCAACAAAATACAATACGTGTTTAATTTCCAAAGGAAATCGGATGGAGGAAGTGACGTATTCCAGCGTCTGCCTCTTCCGCCCTCTTTTCGTTGAGGCTCAGCTATCGGCCGGGTGAGTACACGTTTTACCCAGCATCTATTTTTCGGCTTTTAGCTGTCCCTGAGTTGTGCGAAGTGAATAAAACAATACATTATTCGTCGTGTATGGACGTTAATTGCATGTGAAGCACTGCTGGCTTGGTTTGAAGGCGGAAAATAGATATATTTGTGACTGAGCTGCTTGCTTAGCGCAAGCATGTGGCGAGGCCGAGCTTTCGCTAGCCGCTCATCGGGAGACAACCCCAGTATTTAATTATCAGTGTGATTGTAGAAAAAGATAGTGGTGATGTCACCATATGACATGTTAATTATTGCATCTCTGCGACGATTTGTTATTAAAGCTGCTGGCTGTTAGCTTGTGGTGAACGAGTCCGGTGGATGCTACAGTTAAACCCGAGCTAATGACGCTCTCCTTCCTCAGCCTGCAGACATGCAGATCTTCGTGAAGACGTTGACGGGGAAGACCATCACCCTTGAGGTTGAGCCCAGCGACACTATCGAAAATGTCAAGGCAAAGATCCAGGAAAAGGAAGGTGAGCCAGGCCGTCATTTGTAACAGACGGTGACATAAGTAGTGATATTGTAAGCTAGCCGCAACCTGCACTTTTCTTTTACATAAGCTCTATTAGCTATTTTACCCTCAGATTCGCAACCTTGACTTTTTATCTGTGGTTTTGTTCTACTTAAGATGTTAATGTGTTTTGATAGCAAGCCAATAGATTTTATGATGGCAAACTAGATCTTTGGAGCTGTTTCTAAACTTTTATGCTTGTTACATAGCCTGATTCACCCAACTTTTGATATTTCGATGTGAAAGCATAAAACAAATTAGAGGCTTGTAATGTAAATGATGGCCAGTCATTTTAACTACTTGACATCTCTGGCTTTTGCACATTGATGAGTTAGTACTGTCAGATGTAAAGGATGTTTTGGTACTTTCAGGTATTCCCCCTGATCAGCAGCGTTTGATCTTCGCTGGTAAACAGCTGGAGGATGGACGCACACTGTCTGACTACAACATCCAGAAAGGTAACACCTAAGTCCTTATAAAACCAAGTTTTAATTGCAAAAGTTAAAACAGGAGTCTCTTGGAATGATGATGATAGTGTATCATAAACTGTACTAATAACATGCTAATTGTATTGGTAGCCTTTCACATTCTGCTTATTGTCAAATATTTGGATAGAAAAGGCTGTTTGTGCATGTGACTGTTCATAACATTGACATCAAGATGCCGTTCTTCCTACCAGAATCCACTCTGCACCTGGTTCTGCGTCTGCGCGGTGGCATCATTGAGCCCTCGCTCAGACAGCTGGCCCAGAAGTACAACTGCGACAAGATGATCTGCCGCAAGTAAGCATTAAAAATAATTCAGTCTGATTTGATTTATTGTTATTTAAGTGGTGGGTCCAGGTGTAGACGAAAACACTTTAAATGGCATCACGGGTAGTGTACTTTGGTTATTCAGACCATTATGTAAAGAGTGCATATAGAAGTCAAAGTACATAGATTTATGGGTAGAAATGGAATTTGAGTGCAAGGTGTGATTATTTTGTGTAAACAGACTAAAATGACAGGACAGCATTCGTATAGGCCCTGTTATAATGCCATCCTCATTCAGTAATGGCTCCTAAATTACCATACAGCTAGTGAATAGTTAACTAGGGAGTATTTAATATTACAGCATTTAATCATTATTTTACAATAAGATTTAGGGTGATCCATAGTTTTTGGTTTTTCTTTTACCACAAATTTGGCTGAGGCTAAACTTGTTCACCAAGAAATATTTCATTTTTACTTTGAGACCTTCGGTTCAGAATAACGTTCCTCTCATCTGACCCCTGACATCTTGTTTCGCAGGTGTTACGCCCGTCTGCACCCCCGTGCTGTCAACTGCCGCAAGAAGAAGTGTGGACACACAAACAACCTTCGCCCCAAGAAGAAGCTGAAGTAGACATTTTGGTTGAATTGGCTGTTAATGCCAGTTTGTTAAAATAAATGTAAGAAAACAATAATACTTGTTTTTTTGTTTTATTTGATGGCAGGAAAAAGGGATTTTTTTGACTTTATCTGAATTCACATTCACAAAACATGGCTGAGGCTGTGCTGGTGCATTTTATTTTTATAACCACAAAAATAAGACCCCAACTAAAGATTAAACTGATGCAATAAACTTGTGTCACTGTTGCCAAATGTTCCCAAATTAAGATTTTCATGAGTTTGGCGGGTTATTTCTGTCAGAGCCCTGTTCTAAGCACTCATTCCATGGAGGTATGTGGGTTCAGTAAACCTGCTCAGAACCTCAGAACTGGCACTGGTTGAAACTAAAAGTGGAGGTTAAGGCTGGCTAGCAGTGGTTTTGTACTTGTTTCGATCTGGCACACAGAGTGCACGTGCCCTTTGTGTCAGCACGTATCGATAGGACTGCAGCACAAATAATACCATGTGTTTGAACTGTACCATTGTTGACAGTTCAAACGAAAGATGTACTGTCCCTCTGTCAGCAGTACAATGATCGGCCGATAGAAAATATTGATAATAAACATACTCTTCAACAATCATGTAGAATATTATACAAGCTAAGAATGTTGAATTGCACAAGGCTACCTTGAACTTCACGTCCTCCAATCATACAAACACCACATCAATGACTGCATGACTCAGTTTATTGTTACAGTTCTATACAAATACAAGGAACTCACTGTCAAATTCCATACAGACACCTGCTTACCTCAATTCACTAACTTCTGTGAAACAAGCGCTAACTTGCACATGTACCATTTTCTTTACATTTCCCACTACTTCAGTGAAACTCGAGGTATTTTGAGCCATTGTTTAAGGTCAAACTTAAGACTCAAATCAGATGAACATGAATTTTATCCAGAAGTTGTTTATTCCGGTCGATGTGGCTCCAGCATGACAGTTGTACATCTTTGGTGCTGAATTCTCTCGTAGCTGACAACAGATGTGACAAGCTTTCTTTTAGTGTATTTCAGGACTCCTCCCCACAGATATTGCTGTTATTGCTATTGACCTTATATTCTTAAACTTCCTCAAATTGACTATTCATAGTCCCATAATGAGTCTTGAGGCCTCTTATAAAACATAGTGACAAATGAGCCCCGTTGTGCCCATAACATCCCAACAGAGAGGTCAGTGATTAGAAAGTGAAAATGTGGCTTTAGTCTCAGCACAGTGCACCTACTAATTAATTTGCATGGTGTCACTGCATGTTAAAGAAATGCTGAAAGGGGGCTGTTGTGAAGCAAAGTATTTCCATCAGCCATTGAGAGCTTATGCTGCAGGAGCTGAAGCGTCTTCATCCGTTATTAAATCTGTTCCTAGTCTGACTTAATCTTGGTGAAGCCAAGGAAAAAACTGACTGCAACTTAAAAAATACCCACTTGAAAATATATAACAGGGTTTATAGAAGCCACATTCCCTCACACAATACTAGTATGAAGAGTAATCTGTGCTTGACACTTCATTGCTTGCATGTAGTTGGTATCAGAATTCCCAGCTGGCACAGTAACGGGTCAAAATGATCAAATGTAGGTATAATAAAACCTGTTAATATGCTTCAATAGCTACATAACTATGATTTGTCCTTTATTTTGTTAGTAGGATTTGTAAAGTCTGACAAATAATTGCAGATCATTGTAATAATGGGGTGCTTGGACTAGACGGTTATTGCATTATCACATTTAACTATGACCTGTTCAAATCACATTTTGACACATTTTTATGATCCTGGCTAACTTTACCTTCCTGTCATACGTAGAAATGAATAAGTAATTAGGGAATGAGACATAAAGGTCAATAGATAATGTGCATCACACGTTGATAGACAACCTAGTACCTAGCAACTAAATCTACTGCAGTTGTGCTTTTTACCTTGAACAGTCTCTGCAGGCTGCTTAGTATTGTGCACACATACACAAACACACACAGCTCTCACACTCCTTGGCAGATCCAGATTCTGCAGAGCTCATGCAGTGCTCTCATAGTGATCTATGCTCAGCCTTTTCCCTCGGGTTATTACTACTATTAGGGTTGATCAACACAGAAAAAGTACATAAAATAGGACAGGATCTCTTTGTGAATGCAGACATATGTAAACAAAGTCAAACTTGGCACAAACAAGGTCAACATCTGGTTCAGTTAACACAACATTGAGGTGATGAGTCTTGTCCCCAGGCGACAGCGACACATCGTCGCAGCAGTCTGCCACAGCTATTGTTTCGTTCCTTGTCCAGATGGGGATCAAAAGAAATAATAAAGTGAGCCATCAAAATGTCCAGACACTGGCGATCCTCACAGGACAGCGTGTGTGACAGCAGGTTGGTGCAGCTCTCGGTTTGCTCATGTTCTGGCTGGTGTGAGGCCATCCAGGCTGCTGCCGGTGAGCTGGAGCTCATTCTTTCAGGGTGTCTGCATGCATTTGTCGCCTGACCCGTGACACTCTTCGTGTGCCTATCTTAGCTCCAAAATGTTGCAGAGGTGACGGTACCAGCATGAATTCATGTTTTTAATCATGTAAAAACTGACACTTTCCTTGTATAACCTCATTTGACGTGACTTCTGAAATATGCCGATAACAACATGAGAACATATCAAAAGGCCTCATTCACACGGGACTAATTAGTTTAATGAAGTCAGATGCTTGCTTTGTCGTTTCTAGAAAGTACATTATTATCACTGTAGCTACCACTGCAACTATTTTTATGATGATGGGACTCTTGCTGTTAGAGGTCTGCAGTTTTACTGTCTGTTTAAACACTGTTGAATGTTTCAGACCTCCAGCCCTACAGGAAGCAGAAGGTCTTTTATTAAACAGTCAGATGTTTTGATTCCTAGTATTTCTACTCATCTAGATACATTAAATACTAAAAATCCACCACTTTTAGCAAGCTTGAAATCACTACGAGTCCTCTTTTAAAGGTACTATTGCATTTTTTTGTGATCAATTATTTCTCGGCCCTTTTTGAGGCTTCAGTATAATTGCCATAATTTTGAAACGTGACTGTAGAAACCCTCAGCTTCTTTCAGACACCATTCTTACTGTACTACCATGGCACCAGAGCGCAGTGGAGGGCACAATCCCTGAGCAAATGGATGTAATGTTTGCAGTCTTCAGGGATGGCACAGGGTGAAAAGAGTGAAAACCTGCTCTGAAAGAATGTTCAGTCGCTGGGAACAAAGATATGGAAACATAACTGCAGCAGTCAGTTAGACAACACTGCTCACTGTTCACATGACAATCACACCAACGTTGCAATGATGCACAGCACAAATGTTTGATTTGCATATAGCACCTTCAAGAGGAATAACCTACCGTGAACCTGCACTAATCTTAAAGACAACAAAATGAAAGTGAACACACTATAGTCTCTCTCTCTCTCTCTCTCTCTTCTGGTACTCCAGTAACACAAATCAAGGTGACAAGTCGGATCACTGCCGACTCTGGAGATGCAGCCCATCTGCTGCTGTGGTTATTTGTCGATGAGCTTCGCCAGGCTCTGTCTCAGGTCGTTCAGGTCACAAATTTTGACATCCAGGACCTCGATGATGCGCTGTACTTCGACCTCCGCCTGCGCCTGCTCCTCCTGGCTGGAAGCCAACGTCTTTTCTGCACTTTGAACTTGATCCTCCAACTCCGTGTTTCGTCTCTCTATGTCCTGCAGACACATGAACTGAACTTAATGTGTTTCTCCGCTTCTGGCAGAGATGCACGAAAAGTAACCGAAAATTGGCTGCTTTTCATGGCCTCTCACAGACCTTTTCCCTTTTCTCTGAACACTTGTGGAAGAGCATTGCAAATTAAAGTGTTTTCTTCCATCTATACATCCACTGTGTAGCAATTTTGCTTCATATTAAATCATTAGCTAACTAGACAGCGTAAATCTCTGCCAACATAGCGAAATTGTGTACAACATATGCTCCCCTATAACAAATGCTCACCTTTCAAGCTCTTTTTGTTTCTTGTTTAAGCTCATATTAAGCTTTCTACCAGTTTTGGTATCCCTAAGTATGATTTTTAAGTCAAGGTCAATTGTTTTGAAGAAGGGCATATGTTGGCGCCACCCAACAGGAGACACCTGAAGCCAGCTGGATCCAACTAAGTGATGGACCCTGGGATTAGTTATAAAATGACAACATTTACACATTGAAGTCTCAATTCCTTCTTGAAATATGCCCAAAAAATGCGTTTGACCTATCAGTGCCCTTGACCTTTGACCTTGAATGCCCAAAAGTTACCCACCTGCAGTCAGTGCTCTCAGCTACAAAATGACACCAGTTGTATCCCTGTTTTAAAATTCTAATATGGCCACAAAAACAGTTGTTCACCTTTAGCCAAAAAATCTAATGAGCTGTAGGTTGGGCCAAGACACACGCTTGACACACGCACAATTTCAATTAAATCTGTCGAGCAGTTTTTGTGTTTAGCTAACAGACAAACAAATAGGACTGAAAACATAACTATAATGATGTCAGCATCAGCCAATGTACAATAACACAAAATTTCCCATTACTAGGTGGAAAATCTATAGGTCGGAAAAATATTGTGGCTTAAAATATAGTTCTCAATTTCTTGATATTTTCTGAATGAATTCCTGATCACTTTGCATATTCCTTGTTTTGTTTTTTTTTTTCTTTTGTTTGTTTTGCGATTTTAGCAACCAGTGCTCTAAAGGTTTAAAAAGTACTTTTTTGTGGAATACATCTTGCAGAGTAGCAGTGAAAATCAGACACAATGCCATAAATTGAAGCCCGGAGTTTTTGCAACTTCTGTCAACAAAATGTGTCCTAGTAATTGTTTCAGTGGGAGAAAGTGCACTGTAGAGATCCTCGATATCAACTTTAGGCAGGCAAGGTGGAGCAAGCGTTGAAATTTGTCCTATAGTACGTACAGTACTTTTTTGAAAAATGTAAGTTTAATGTTAATGTACAGATGTATATTGTAGAAAAGTTGAGTGGAGTTGGGTTGAGTGTACTTTTTTTGCATACTGCAGCAAAGACAGATTTGGAGCGTGTAAAACATCTTGCTGAAAGACATTTTGGGAGCGCCATTTTACTTTTGCAAAACAGAAACCTACTTAGCTTTCCTCAGTTGTCAATTAAGTGTGTTTGGCTTGAAATGTTTAAAATTTAAATGTGCAAATGTGTGCTTTTCACGGGTAATTCTGCACACTGAATGCAGACATGAATAGATGAGGGAATGAACACAAGGACAGCAAAGGGCAAAGCTGAATAAACATAATTTACAAATGACACTACTAAAAATGACAGAGGATCTAATAAAGGCTATGAATCATAATCTCCCCCTTGGCATTGAAAATCTCACAGGATTTGATTCTCCCTGAGTTCCTTTGTCTCCACTACAGGCCTGAACACTGCTGTCTCTTACATGTGCCGTACGGGTGCGTTGGTCTTCCATTACTCCATTGTGACGAACAACAGGAAACAGCACTGTGTTTCTATAAAGGAAACTTCCCGTCTGCCCACATGAAAGGAACCAAGTCCACATCATGATGGCGAAAAAACGTAAATTAATAAATTATCGCATGTAAATAAGCACGAAAAGCTTCCACAATCTCTTTGTGTCTCAGGGTCGCAGTACCTCATCAGTACCAAAAACTAATCATATTCATGTTTTTCAAAGAGCTGCAGCCTTGAAAGTGTCTACTGAAAGTCTTTACAGTGTTAAAACGTCTTAAGACCTTGGCACAAAAAAACAAAACAAATAATGGTGACACAAATAATAACAAGAAAAGAAAAATGTTAAACTGAATTTAACCGAACCACTCAGGATAAGTTAAACAACAATGCCATCTTAGTTGGTGTTATTTTAACAAAAATATGGAATAATCAATGCTGCTAATCAGTAAGGAAATTCTCACCTCTTACTACAAGCTAACAAACACTGTTTTTGAAAGTCTGTTTTTTTCATCCTTTGATGACATCCTTATGTTTTAAGAAGCCCTTTCTCAAGCAATGCAATCGCAATACAGCAATTCACGCCTTTATTTGCTCAAGACGTGACTCTTGTAATGTGCTTTATGTTGATGTCTGCCAGCCTTCTGTGGAACGTCCTCGACGTGTCCGCAAGGCTTCTGTTCACTTTTTAACGAACACTTCCAGAGGCGAGCACTTATTCCTGTACTTCACTGGCTTCCAGTCACAATTGGTTTTAACTTTAACGCTCTGTAAGCATGAGCATGAGGTCTTCTGATCTGTTTCCTTTTATTTATTTCATAAGTCCTCAGGTCAAGGTGCAGACTGTGGGGAGATAAATAAATGTTGACTGATTGATTAACTATTCAATTTAGCAGTCAACACCCAGCCTGTGGACGGCTTACCTGGAGTCTCTGCATGGTCTCCTCTCTCTCCTTCTGGAGCTCGCTCACATCCGTCTTCTTGCTCTGCAGACTGTGAATTTCCTGAAAACACAATATTTCCGAACCGTCACAGCGTCATGTTCAACAGCACACACCCATCGCCCCGATATGTCCTGTGTTTCTAAAAGAACCTTAACTTTTAATCACAAAGTGGGGTGATGATGACGTCATTAACAAATCCTTAAGCAAAAAGTGGAACTTGCACAGATGATGGGACGGACTTGGTAACATAAGGAATAATTCATCCGGAGAAGAGAAGGTGTCACTCTGCATTAACCAAAATATCCACAAGATTATACTTAAAGCAAGCTCAGTGAGAAAGTTATGACACTTCTGGATATTTACGGCATTTATTATTTTTTATACGCCTTGCAAGACTGCTGTTATATCAAAGCTCTCGCCTGAATAATAAAAGGATCCGTAAGAAAAACAACTCTAAGACAAATGTTTGGCTTTGTAGAAATACAAATCATGAGACACACACAAGAGACAAGTTTTACTCTTCTATATTCATTCTTTAACATTTTGTCAAAGCATTATCTTTTGGTGAGGGTAAAAATTTAAAGCATTAAAGCCGAACAAATGAGCAAACTGGTGCTTGAGCTTTTCCTTTATACATTTACCAAACCGTTAATTGCTTGTGGGGTGTTTTGTTCAGTCAGACTGAGGCTCCCTCTCTGTGGATACTGACAAATGATTTGGACAGTTTCTTGCCTGGTCTTTGGAACTCAGCAGGGCTTTCAGCTCTTCCACCGACTGACTCAGCTCCTCTTGAGCCGTGGGAGCGGCAGCAGGACGGCCCAGCTGTGCCTCCAGCTCCGCCACCTGGAACACACACGCAAATAAAAAACAAAAATTCTTACTTAACTTACTCAGACATGTTAAAAGATGACAGGTGTCCGTGAGCTGCTAGCTTTAATGCTCCTAAATGCTAGCGTGCTGATGATTAGCAGGTAAGTTAACATGTCACTTTTTGCATGCTAGCGTGCTAACATGTGTTACTAAGTGCTAAATGCGACGTACAGCTGAAGCTGACATTATAGGCACAGTCGTAAACTAAAACAATAGCTCAAATTGTTTTTTAATATTCATAGAAAATTTCATTCTAAACCATCCAACATTTTCGCAAACGTTTCAAGAACACCACCACAAACGTCAACCTCATGGTGGTGCTAGAAGGAAAGCCTGGGGCTAGCCAAAGTCTGGAATATTCATTCTTTGAGGACTATTAATGTTTTCATTTTCTCATTCATCTACAATCCTTCCATGTACACCTTCCCCCCATTTAAAAAAAAAAAAAAAAAAAAAATGTTGTTTGTTGTCTCTGTTCCAACTTGTTTGAAACATTCAGAATAAGAACATATTTTCAAAAATCAGCAAAGTTAATAAAAAAAAACACAATTATATGTGTACTGCTTTCAGTTGCGCAGGTATCAACGGTGACTCATAATTATCACGCTCTGTTCTGTTTTTCACAGTGCTCAAGGTTTTGGGATCGCGGCTTGTGGTCAGTCTGTGGGTATCAAATCTCTTCTTAAAAAAATTTCTGATGTCTTTGTTTTATTTGTTTTTTTTTCGTTTTAATCCGTAGTTTTTTGTCCGTAAAGTTCTTTTTAGCCTTATTAGGTGCTGTGTAAATGAGGTGATAAGGTCTCTGAGCGGATGCAGAGGGGCCAGATGAAACTTTAAACTACAGAAAACATTAAAAAGAAAACTGATCTTTATCAAAAACAAGATATGTCTCAGTTATGCTGATGAAAGTCAGAAGCAGACTGGAAATCATGAATTTACACGATGCTAAACAACTATCCAGCTTGCTGTTATGCTCGAGCACAAATGACCTCTCATATTTATTCATTCATTGATTCATTTTCTACCGCTTATCCCGTTTGGGGTCGCAGGGGAGGGGGGCTGGAGCCTATCTCAGCATCTTGGGGCGAAGGCGGGGTACACCCTGGATGAGTCGCCAGTTCATCGCAGGGCTGACATATAGAGACAAACAACCATCCACACTCACATTCACACCTACGGGCAATTTAGGGAGAGCAATTAACCTACCCCCAGATTTGCATGTTTTTGGAATGTGGGAGGAAGCCGGAGTACCCGGAGAAAACCCACGCAGACACAGGGAGAACATGCAAACTCCACACAGAAACATCCTGACCCAGAATCGAACCCAGGACCTTCTTGCTGTGAGGCGACAGTGCTAACCACTGCACCACTGTGCCGCCCCTCTCATGTTTAATTACTTTTAAATTTATCCTGCACCTTTGTCTGATTTTATTTAAATCAACACCATCCTGTTACTTCTTTGTCTGAAGCTGGTCAGTCCAGGCTTCATGCGGTTATGCAATTGGTTATTGTCCCATTATTTGCTGATGGACGAAAATGAAAAAGAAGAATATGTGAGTAGGATTTCATTTCATCCGAAGAACGGGCTTCAAGAAATGTAAAATAGCCTTCATGTGTGTTGTAATTTTCTAAATCCAGAGATCACCACAAGACCCAGCACCGGTGGCGAGAACGCAGAAATCAGCAACATTAGCATTAAAAGGTTTTTTTTACACGATTG
>KV751319.1:4935542-4951531 GCA_001698575.1 Mola mola
ACACACACACACACACACACACACACACACACACAGCTCGGCTGCTTTATTTTCCCCAATCCGAACCTCTTCTCTGTGGATAACGTATTAACCGGAACGCTTTACTAAACAAGTTCAGAACTGTTCAGTCTTTGCTGTCCAAACATGATGTGATTGAGAGTTTTTGGTTCATCGAGTATCGCCCCAGTTACCTTTCGGGTCTTTGTAGCTAATCAGTTATGGGCAAACAGTAAAGCTGCAATGGTTAGGGGCTCAGTTCCCACTGGGCCTGGCTTACATTACAAGGAAAAACAATTAGTTACTATTTCTGCAAGCTCAGGGAGGAACCATATTAAGACACCATCCTAATTGTGTCCCAAATGTTTACACTGTTTGAGATAAAACCAATTGTTAACAAGCTTTACACAGATTCATTCAAAACTGCAGGCTCGCATTATATTGGGACGCTTGTTAGTCTGGTTTTGGCAAAATTGAGCGCTGCACTACCTAAAAAAAGTGAAAAAACAAAATCTGTGTTTGTATGCCCCAAGACATGGGCCTGTTGTTCAGAAATGTTTGTTAAATGGAGATGGCCTAACTCTCTCACAGAAGAGCCCTCCAAAAATTAAGCCAAAAGCTGGCCCCCTGGTTGCTGACTGCAGCAGTACTCCAGTTTACAGTTTGCTGTGCCATAAAAGGGGCAAAATGACATGATTGACAGCTGGGCCCCTCTCCAGATTGACATGGTGGTGTGCTTAATATCATTACTCAGTACTCAATGTGTGTATGTATGTGTCTATGTCACAGTCAAAATTCTAAATATCCACATTGTAATTTATGCATATACGCATACGTATATACGATAATTATTATATTCGCAACTTTCTGCAGCTCAGAATGGGATAACGACGATCTGATTTTTAAAATGATTTTAGGCTGGATGAAGTGGAGATGCATCATCCATCTTTATATGTGTCAATGATCTAACCTGACAGATGCGATAAAGACATTCTAACCACTGCTGCTTTTCCATCGGTTATTTTGAGTGAATAACTAGCATATTAATTGATGGTGATAATATTTTTATTCTGGCTTTGACATGTCAAAGTGCTGCTGAGTTGTTAATTTACGGTTGATGGGAAACAGCAGATATTGCTTTTTGTCTGCATTTCCATTCACTGAGTGTAAATAACAGTATGTGTGTGTGAGAAAGGAGAAGGACATTCTTGCTCCCATGTCACCATTCTCCTTTCCCTTCCTTTAGCATCACTTCTGCACCACAACAGAAAATTTCAAAGCGGCTGTTTATATATTCCACACTACGCAACGTTGTGCGCCATCCAAGCCAAGCTTGGGGGCGGGGGTCACATGATCCCAGGCGACCCTGCGTCTTTGTATCCACTCTGTTCTGTGTCCTGAGGCACCAACTCCATGTCTCTGAACTCCACACGAATACACTTGACACAAGAAACCATGAAAAAAATCCAATTTCCTTCTAATTTATGCTGCCAGAAGCAATTTACTCTTAATATACAGAGTGGACTGAAAATTGTGCTATGTACATCCAGGAGCTGTGAGTTTAGCGAGACTACGATTAGATAAATGACATTTTCTCATTATTTATTTCATATAATAACCAACAAGTACAGACTATAGTCTTATAATTAATTAATCTGCAGGTTAATCAATAAAGAAAATAGTTGTTAATTGCAACCCTAACCATTCACACTGTGATACTGTGACCCTTTCATCTTTGTGGTTGTGTTAGATAATGTTGCACATCAACCACAGCTATATTGAGCTTCGCATCAATTACATTAATATGTTGGGTATTTAAAATGTTGGATATAAACATAACACATATTTGAACAGTTGACAATTTATCAGTACTGAAAAAAGTACTGAAAAAAGTACTGAAAAAAAAAAAAAGATGTTATACTATTAGAGGATGTTTTCCACGTTGTCCACCTCCCTTATTTTACAGGCTATTATATTGGTTTAACCAATTGAATTGTGGTGCAATTAATATAACCACACTCTATAAGCTCATTGTCAACATTTGACCATAAAAATTGTTTCTGTGGAATGCATCTTGTTCCAAATCTCCAAATTTGATTAACATCCAAAAATCACAGGTGCCAAAAATTGAGAAACGCAAACAGCAGGGCAAGCAGTGCAGCCCTGAAACGGCGAATTTGGATACAAATCAAATTTCACTGTATTTCAAAGCGCCATCATATGTTGCAGTGGTTAGAAGTAAGTCCACGGAGACGTTACAGACACATTTCATACTGTATATGCCAGGGTAGCAAAACTAATCGCATTTAACTCATGACAGTCCCAGATCTGAACACACAAACACACACACACACACACACACACACATGCTCAACTCTCGCTCAAACTGAGCCAGGGTCAGAAAATAAACCAACACTAACATGGCTGCAGCCAAGACGGAGGGAGGAGGAAGGAAAATCCAGCCAGCCTCTTTTCTCCCCATCCCACCATGATTTATCTTCTTTCTAACTGGGGCAGAGAGGGTGATGCTTGTGGCCATTTATAGGGTGTCCTATCCCCAAAAAGAACCCCTCCCCCCTAAATATCCATTTTCCACCCCCTGGAGGCCTGCTCCACTTCCAGCCACCTGGTTGACTCTGCTACAGAGCGTGTGTGTGTTTACTGTACGTGTGTATATTTACAGGGGGGGCCTTCACCTGGATCCACAGCAGAGACAGATGAGACCACAACGTGGGTTAAAAATACAGGCCCGGCGTTCTGTCACTGCAGCAGCACTTCTGTCTGCCGCACCGAAGACGCCTTGTTGAGTTTGACCAGTGGCGTGATTTTACTCCCTCTTAATGAAAGATGAAATGTCTGTGCTCTGGTCCTGCGGTTATCACGGGAGCCTTTCAATAGAAATACACCAACGATGTAAGCTGTGTGTGTGTGTGTTGGGGGGCAAGATGACAAATGCCTCTATAGTTTGGAAGAGACCGTGATGATGCTTATTTGACTGACTCAAACATTACATTTATATGCCGTGCTGGAGCAGGTGTGTAGTTCCTGTTTGCAATATTCAATTTGCGCGACAGCATACAGTCCAGGTCCAGAAGTATTTGGACAGTGACACAGTTTTTATCATTTTGCCTCAATGCACCACGACAATGGATTTGAAATAAAACAATCAAGATGTGATCTAAGTGCAGAATTTCAACATTAATTTAAGAGGTTTCACAAAAATATGGCTTTTACTGTTTGGGAATTACAGACATATTATACAGAGTACCTCCATCTTCAGAGGCTTTACTGTGTTTTCTGTCAGTTTCATTTGTTAGAAATCATTTTAGAACTGTCTTTGTTAGATGTGCTACTTTAACATTAATAAGTTATATAAAATTCCCTTGACTTAATTAATCCCTTTGTTTTCCTGCTTTGCTGTGGTCTCAGAGCCAAACACAGAACAAAAGCAGCAAAAGCAAAAGCTCTGTCATGATGTTGACTGTTTATTTCTGTTATGATGTTTGTCATAGTACATAAAAAACACAATATGGAGATGTTAACAAGGTCAAAAAAATAAATTTTATCACTTGCTGCTAATATTATTCAATAACATTTCCTCATTATTATAATTTCAGTTCAGTTCAGTGAAAACTGAACTGGTTTGAATTCAATTTCCCTTATGAACCATTTGCTGTTGCAAACGAATGTTCGGTAAACCTGATGAAGTTGGGTGGTTCTGGCGTTGGCGCAGCTGAATATGATGTATACGTCACAAAAGTCCTGCAATAAAAGTTTAAAAATGGGGGAGTGAAAAAACTATTTATTTCCGATGTTCTGCTTCATTGTAGTGTTGTCAAGATAATCGGCTCTACTTAGCAAACTTCATACTGGATAAAAGAAAAAAGGAAAACAAAAGATGTGTTTGTGAAGTTTTAGAGCCTCCAAGATTGGTAACAGGGCTCCGATTGAAAAATTCTGGAATTCTCCTTCTCTCTCCTAACTGTTTTTTTTTTTTAAATTGGTGCTCTAATGACAAGTCAAATTTAGGCAGCACAGTAAGTACTCAAAAAGAAAGAAAGAAAAAAAAAAAATTCTAAGGCTTTAAAATCTCTACAACTTTCTGTTCTCAGCTGCAGGGTCCTCTGGCCGGTACGTCACCTGGTCTCTGAGGTGATCGGTCTCCTCCTGGTACTCAACCAGCTGTTTCTTCCACTGCTCCACGCTGCTGTTGGCTTCCTGCAGCGCTGCCACCAGCTTGGCATTACTGTCCTGCAAGGTGAAGAGCTCAGCCTCCAGGTTTATCTCACACATGGACCTGACAAGAGGACATAGAGCAGGTTTTTATTTTCACGGTGCTGGGCAGGTGCCTTTCTGGCTGTCTGCTGCAGCTAGAAGCGACCCCGACAAGAGCAGTGAAATGAAAACAATGAGCTAAAAGATGGTAAAACAGTCCACAGAGCTAGGAGGCACTGCAGAGGAAGATGCTAATTAATACCCAGTAGTGCAGCTACAAAGACCTAAAGCTGGTCAGCGCTTACTGGCCGACAGAAGCTTTACTGGTGAGAAACAATGAAGAGAACAATGACGGAATGAAGTGAAACTTTTGTATTACCCTGCAGAAGCAGCTTAGATTCATTTGGAGGATAGTTATTCAAATTTAAGAAGCCATAAACCCATGCTATTAAAAGTCCAGAGAAGTCGGACAGATCACCCTGTAAATCACCCTTAAGTGTGACTGTTTTCTTTTTCCTTCTACTGCTATTATTGTTGAAATATTCTCTCTCTCTTTGGTCATTAATTCAGTTAATCACTGGTAACGTAAGAGAGGAGCGGAAGATGTCCTCAGGGTACTATGGAAACAACAACCCAACACAGGTGATGTGATACCCCACCAATACGTGGGAGGGATGTATCAGGTCTTGTGCACCAGTAAACGTTAACTTTTTAATAAACCAGAGAGCTTTCACAGGTGAATATGGAATTACTGGAGCTGTTGCTGCGACGACCAAACTAACAGCTTGACGCCCATAAAGCTACTCACCATAGCAACGGGAGATATAAGTAAAAAGAAAATTGTTGAGATAACCACTTGTAAAGCAAGACGGTATAAGTGATTTTCCACTTTTTGGTCTCCTAATGCTGCAGAACTGGGTTGTAATGTGGTTTCAGGACAGACTGCTCTGTTTCCATGCGGTAACACGGTTTAAGAATGACTCCCTGCAGCCCTGTATCTTAAAGAAACCAGGCTTTTTTTAGACACAAGGAGGAGACGGGGGTACAACTTTAGATGGGTGAGGTCTTTTCTGTAAGCACTCGTTCACTGCTGCCAAATATCATGGATCATTGGCACAAGCTTCTGGTCCTGAAGAACTCCACTGCATTTCATCTGATCATACTCTCCTCACACCTGACTAACTCTCCCGTAAATTACGTTTACAACCTTACCCGTCCTACTTCCTGTCCAGTCAGCTTCTTGCCATACTATTTTAACTGTCAAAATCCAGTCTGACTGCACCAAGACAGAAAATATGCAGAAATTCAGGAGCCTGAAACCTACTTTTGATACACTTTTCTTCATCAGACCCTGCCCACCTCATAAATGTCCACATCTTTCACCACGAGCCCAGTTTGTAATGATGGCTCTGTTATAAATCTCTCTCCTGGTGGCATCATCAGGGTTATGATGACCTTCCTACAGAGTCACAGACATTATCACTGATCCACAGTTTTTTGCACAGGGAAAATGCTACAGTAAAAGACTGCTGAGGGTTTGGAGAGTTAGTAGTGCTATAAACGAGAAGATCCTGCCAATTTCTCATTTTGTCCTATTAGTAATTAAATCCATTGGAACATTTGACACAAAAAAAAAAAAAGGGCCACTCCAAGTTTCTCACACCAGTTCCTTCTTCTTGGAAGCTTAGTGCTAGTTACCAAGCCAACAAACCATTTTAATAAAGGATGCGTCATCAAACAGCAGTAGCCAGGCAACAGATGGAATTAAGTACTTCTGAGCTTTTCCTCAAAAATGGACCAATTGTTAATGATGAGAAGATATAGAAGATTATTACACCCAAGATGAATTCTTTTACAAACCTGTAGAAAATGAGACAAACTTTTCAGGTTCTACACCAATTTAGTTTTTGGTCACAATACTCCATACTGTAAATATTACTCTTTATTAGACTCAGCTCCATGTTATTGGTGGAAAAAGGGTATGAGTCTTATTTTCTTGCATTGTCCTTTGGCCAAAGTACTTAACATGATAAGTAAACCGAGACTCACTCGCTTGAGTTTGTCTTTCTAGTGAAAATTCTGTATTTAAAGTCAGAAATCAGAGACCAATTCTGGGGACCAGGTCTGAACTGAAAATTTTCACGTCCAAACTGTCTGAACTTCAACAACATTATTCTTCATTCTTGTGGTATATTGATAAAAATAATGATAATAAAAAAAAAAAAGACAATCATTACCCTTCAGACAACATCTTTTTGACCCTCTCCTTCTCTGCCGTCAGCTCTACTTCAGCACTCTTGCTGCGAAACAGCTTTTCCTCGCCTGGCCCGTTGACTGTGAGCAGCGGGGGAGAATGGCGCTCCTCTGACTCCTGCACCAACAGAAATTAAAAAAACAAACAGCAAATGAGTTACGCTGCAAAGCTGAAATGAAACCAGCTACAGTGCTCTTAATATGGATCTGTTCTGTAACAGAGCCAATAAAAAAAAGCTTCACCAGCACCTTTCCTGTACATGTTAAATATATGTTTCTTTGTTTCACTTCCAAAAAAGTTGAGACACTGGTTAAAACGTGAATAAAAACAAAATAAAGGGGCTTGCAAATTATTTTCAAGCTACATTTAACTGAATTCGGCAAGAAAACACTGGGAAAGTGGTGAAATGCTCAAAAAACGGCCTCAAGAGTCCACTGCTAAGTAGGTCTAATGGTAACAGGTGATAGAACCATGATTGGGTATAAAAGGAGACTCCTGAAAGACTCATTCGTTCACAACGATGGCGCGAGGTCCTCCACTTTGTGAAAGGTGGACAAATAGTCACATTTCCAAACGTGCAAGTGCAAGAGATTTCACCATCTACAGCCATAATATCATCAGAAGATTCAGAGAATCTGGAGAAATATCTGCACATAAGGCCAGAGGCTGAAAACAACATTGAATGTCTGTGACCTTTGACCCTCAGGCAGAACTGCATTAAAAACCGTCATAATTCTGGGATGAATTTTACAACGTGGGCTCGAGAAAACTTCAGAAAACCATCGTCAGTTAACACAGGACGTTGCTGCATCTACAAATGTAAGTTAAGACTCTAGCATACAAAGCCAAAGCCACATAACAACAACATCCAGAAGCTCCGCCTACTTTGGACCAAGCTCATCTGAGATGGACAGACTTGAGGTGGAAAAGTGTGCTGTGGTCTGTCGAGTCCACGTTTCAAATTGTTTTTGAAAATAATGGCTGTCGAGTCCTCCGGACTAAAGAGGAAAAAGATAATCCAGGTTGTTTTAAACAACATGGGGGGTGTATTAGTGCCCATGGCATCATGGGTAACTGTCACATCTGTGAAAACACCATTAAAGTTGAGAGGTACACACAGGTTTTGGAGCAACATATGCTTCCATCCAATGACTTGTTTGTCATGGACGTCCCTGCTTCTTCTCCTTTGACAATGAAGCCACATTCTGCAGAGTTACAGCAGTGAGGCCTCGCAGGAAAAGAGTGAAGGTACAAGACTGGCCTGTCCCAACTGTTTTGGAACATGTTGCAGGCATCAAATTCACATATTTGTGTATATTTCCCATAAAAACAAAGAAGTGAATCAGTTTTAACATTAAACATCTTGTTTTAGTGCTGGATTAAACTGAATATAGGTTAAAAAGGATTTGCAAATCACTGTTTTTAGTTTTTATTCACATTTTACATGTCATAATTTTTTGGGAATTGTGTTCATAAATCCTCAATCAAATGACTGCATTGTCATATCTGGGACAATGCAGTTTTGTAGTCAGTCAAGGATAGAGAGTCAGTTTTGTTTACAAAGGCAAGAATTACAAATCAAAAAAGATCAGTGGGCTATTTGTGTTCAGACACCATCCTTTGTGCTGTAAGACTACGTAGGCTTTGGTTCACAGGTTCAGGTTTGAGCTGCTCACAGGCTCGCTACAGTGCCATCAGGACACAACAGCATAGATGCAGCAATCAGGCGGGACGGAGCGCAACCTGTTAATGCTCGATATGTCCCATTTGGGCTCCTGCAAACGGGCTCCACGCGGAGCGAGCCTCCATGTGTGACGCCCTGTTGCCTTCTGTTCACACGGCCTCAGAGATCTGAGTGGATGCAACAGGAACAGTGTGAGGAACAGCTCATCTGGTGTTCGTGTCTACTGTGCATGAGGAGAGAGTGAGGTATTACATACTGCACCACATCTGGAAGCATCCGCTTCTCTAGCGGTGCTCACTCCACTTGGTGAAAAAATATGTTTCATTTAGTGCACTTTTCTGCATCTCATTTATTTCATGTTGTTGGGTTCTGTCCAAGTGACATCTTTTGCACGTCTACCCGTCCTCCACAATCCCTCCTCCGTGGTTCTTCATGAGGTTTCTTATTTTCTCGGTTTAGGTTTTTTAAGTTTTTGCTCATACGGTTCGAGGGTCTAAGGGCAGAGGTTGTCGATTTGATTTGATTTCATTACATTTACCTCATCTAACTTCCAATTACATTTATTGTTTTTCCAATTTCCATCAATTTACAACAATAACTTGTATATAGAAGATTGGAATTTTCCTTTTCATCTATGTTGTATCTTGTAGCTGTACTGAAACAGTTATTATTCAAAGTTATTTTTCATCCATACCATGTCCATTTTTTTTCAACATTTGTGAAATCATTTTTACAATAATGCAAGCACTCGGATACTGTGGCTTTGACCGATCTGTAGGATGCTTCCTGAGCAAATTCAGAGACAAGAATGTGAACTTCTGTTTTTACTGGCAATTAAATAACTGATTAATTTGCTGTTTATATAATTGACTAAAACGGGCTCATATAGTTAGCTTGAACATGTTTAAATGACTGTTGTCAGCTGTTGTCTCAGTGACAAATATAATGACAAGAATCAAACCTAGAAGACAGTTAGAGCACCAGATTGGATCTGCAGCCATTAAACAAGACATTCATTATATTTTGACATTAAGTTAAGCTGTAAACAGTGGCAAGCTGAGCCTTATTTATGTGATTTCTTAAGCGCCAACTGCAACACAAAAGTAAGCAGTTATTTTGTCTTCTCTGCCTCATTAGCAGTAGTGTACAGCATTAAATAAACAGAATGATAGATTATATAAAGAGCAATTTACTTTCCCCTCTTGTCAAGATGAGCCTTTGAATATGACATTACAGCATGCAGATGGCTCGACTCCAGTTTGGCACAGCCAAGTCTTAACAATCTGCAGATATCTTCCTTCTCTGCTGCCCAGAAACTGATTGAAGTGTCCTTTCACACAGCTCTGTGAACCATTTCCCTCCATTTTAGCCCATGTGCTAAGATAGTGCAGCATGCAGATGAATTGCAGATAAATTGGCTCGGACACATTTCTGGTGCCCCAGCGGCATGCTGTCTTCTTCCTCTGAGTGGAACCTGAAACCTGAACCTGTCAACGACCAAGTGCCTCACTGATGCATTACAATGCTGCACTTAGTGAAGAAAAAGTGTATTGTATTATTAATTTGCACAAGCCTGACTATATTCCCCCAGGGCCAGTGGTTCATTATCTATAGCTCAGCAGCTCTGGGTCCTTAAGGTTGGATATGCTGATAAAAAAAACACATGTGGCTGAGCACCCTGTCCAAAGGAAGAATCCCAAGAGCAGGAGAAATCAAAGCAAAGACAACCCCAGTCCATCCCAAAGCCAATGGATCGGCCGTGCGTATCCCTGAATAATTCATCGTGTGGATCATGTTTAAGTCATGAATGGAATTACAGATTTACAGCAATTTTTTCCGCATGTTGTTCGCTAACAGGCTGAGTGGAAACAAGGCAGGGACACAAGAGAATGAGTCTTCAAATGGGACCAAGAAGGACCTGCAAAGAATATTAACTTTTAAGGACATACTTATACTGTCTGTTTTCAGGGAATATTTCCTGATATCAGTGTCTACTATGGAGTTTTAACCTCAATGAATTTACCCATGTTATGCGATATTTAGATCAAATGTACAGGTCAAGTTACATTTTGTGTCGTTGCGTTGAGTTTGACACAGCGTTACTCCGCTGTAGCTGTGCTCTAAGGCTAAATTTGCTCTGGAGTCAACTTTGATTAGACTCCAGATGAATTATTGAGCATGATAGGCCGTGCAATACAAAGATGCATGACTCTGAGCACTGCACCCCTTTAGACAAAAGAAGCTGGTTGTCTTTTTATTGCTTTTGCTTTTTAAATTATGAGCTGGAAAGTATGCTTGTACGCACCTTGGAGAGCTGAGAGATGAAAACGTTCCATGATGCACCGGGGACAGGAAGGAAGCGAGTGAGGAGAGACAAAAGATAAAGTTATTAGATGATTCAAAGAAATGCATCAGTATTGCAGTATTTTTTTGACAGACACAGTTTTCAACTTTTCAGTGTTTCAACAGGTCACCTGCTTTGTGATCAATGAAATTCCACGCACTTCAAATATTAAATGACTTTCCTGAGAGCTTCTGTCCTGACATTTCTGCACCACTGTTCATCTTAAGTACATTTATACAGTTTATTTATCTGCACATCAGTCCGTTGGCTACCTTAGCTTTATAAAGCTCCTGCTTCTACACCCTGTGTTGCATTGAAACCACAAACCTTTTATTAATTCATGCGTCGAGGTTCACGCATAGGTGCCCATTTCGCCCTGACATACAACATAAAAAAAACCCCACTTTCTTTTTAGTTGGTTTTAATCCCAAGTTGGTGCTTTAAAATATGGATGACCGGCATTTCTGTTGTCTCTGGTTCTGCTTCTGACTAGATACCATGTACATGAGGAGAGCAGAGGAGAAAACTTCTCCACTCAGCAGGTGCAAAAGAATGACAGCTGTTACCTGTCAAAGGAGGAAAACTGCGTGTCTCTTTTTTCTGTGACAAAAACCAACAGCCATACAAGATGAGCTCAGGTATTTCTTCATTAACATCACATTCATATTCTCCTGGTCATAATGTGTCTATCTTTAACACTATTATCTGCACATGCGGGTGTTCAGGACTGTCTCTTTCTTTTGTGTAAGCAGACGAGCAGGAAAGCGTGCTTCAAACTGTTCTTCCTGGCAGAAGCTGAACATTTCAACTTCTAATCCTTTCTTTATTTAAAGTAAAGTAAAGAAAGGTTCTTTATTTTTTAAAGAACTGTTGAGTAAGCCAATTTGCTTAATTGCTTTTTTGTTGAAACTTTACTACCCGCGTACTAGTATTGCACAATGTTTGAGAAAATGTGACATTTTCAACTCGTTTTAATATGTCAGCAATTGTGTTTTATGAATTTTTGTCTTCTTTTCCGGTAACAACTTATTAAAGCTATATTCCATGGCAAAAAACATGATATTAACTACGCCAAGCTTAGGGGCTCAATTCTTAGTAGGGATTTAAATCTAAAACCCTTAAAAGAAAAAAATATTCTATTTTCTAAATAAGCATAAAGACACCTAAGTTCTATAATGCTCTTTGTATTGCTCCATTCATCTGTATTTACTTTTATCTCGCTGAACTTCACCAGGTCCTCTGTCATCTCATCTCTGAGCTCGGCAAACAAGACTGAAAGCTGAGGCTTTACTGCAAGCGGATTCCCTGCTGGCATCCACATATTAGAGTCAGAATATGTGCTCTGCGAAGCCCGAGGATGCACAGACACGGGTTATTGACCTGTGACTGCCCAGCTGAAGGTGATGCAAAACCTACTGATACACAGAGCGTAGAGGAAAACAAAACAAGAAAAAACACTGTAGCTTTCCAACATGTTCTGCAGGATAATCAGCTTGGATGGAGGGTTTGCATATTTAATTGCAGGTGCTGTATGTTTCCCTCCATTATTATTTCAACATTTTAGTCAGATCCTCTACAATGGAGAGCACATCCCCATTTCCATGTGTCCTGGTGTAAAACCCCTTTTTACACAGAGAATCAGCCTTATCCCTGCACTGATGGTTCGCCGATATTCCATCCTTATCAGTTTACCCAGAACCGAGCAGTGCGGCAATAAGGTGCTTCAGTGTGGCTATTTACACCGTGAACCAGCTTTGCAGAATCAAAAGAGGTGTGACAGGCGTGACGTGTAACACAACAGTGTCAGCCTTTAGTGTGACGTATTAGTCACGCGGCAGGAAGCGACCTCATCAAGACAAAAAGAGCAGCAACGGCGAGCGGGGCCGAAGCGTCCATATAGCTGAACTGGGCAGCTGCCTGAGCAGCACGTGTGCTTACATGGAAAGGCCAAGACAGGGAGAGCACACCTCCCTCCCTTTCCACGTGCCATGCCGACATTCAGAGACCCTCAGAGCTTCTAGTGTGCTGCAGAGTCAATGGTACTGTGGTACTGCTTAAGAATTTACATAAAGAAAAAAATCTAGAGATTGTGGTAGAGATTGTGCAATTATGATTAAGACTGCAACGTACATCTACTCTTCATGTCAGCCCCACTCATCACACCCTGATTTGACATTATTTTACAGAAACACGTCTAAGGGGAAACAAAATAATACCGCTAACAGTGGCAGAATACATAATCTATTTTGCTCCACTTTGTTTGATTTCTCATTAAATTTGAAGGGTGATTCTTGAATTCTTTTTTTTTTTTTTTTTTACAAAAAAAGTTCTTAAGCTACAAAAGGTTAAGAAGTCCACTTTAAACTGTCTACAGAATATGATATATAAAAGCCTTAACGCTCTTAACGGCATTATAGCCACACTGGGGCTTCAAATACTTGGCTGCGGTTCATTTTTGCATTAACCTTGGGCTCACACTCCATAACAGCTCTGATCAGGTCTGTTCCCACATTACACAGGTTGAAACAGTCAGCAGTATTGCGGTTTACAATGTGAAGCGGGAGACTATGCATCGTTATAATACCCACAACAACACCTCCAAGCCACCTCTGTGTTTACTGCCTAACACAAAACGAATGACTTATAGTCATGATTGTCTTATCTTATCTACAAATCAGCTCAAGCTGCTCATCCGTGTCTGACTTTGCAGCTCCATCCAGATGATTTTTCTCTGTGTGAACTGCTACCATTTGGCATGTGAGTACGCATGTGAGTATGTGAGGAGGGGAAGCTCCCCTGCCTGCTGTTCCATCATCGACCTCTGACCTGTCTGTGTGCACTTCTGACACATTCAGTACATTGATTCTGCTGTTTATACAGGGCCTGTCTCTGAAATACCATATTAGCGTGCTGTTTAGTTTGCTGAAGAAAGTGTGAGATGTTTTTGAGTGTGCCAGACCAATAAGACGTGAAATGCATAATATGTCCAGCGAAATATTACATTATGCAAGTAATATATCCACAATGCAAAGCAGTGGTGACAACACAATGATAAACAGCAACCAAGCAGCTCTCCTGTAACATTGAGAATAATCTTTCACTTTGCTATGCATTAACAAGGTATATTTTTAAAATGTGTTCATCATTGACTTGGGTTACCATGGTTATACATCTGAAAACCAGCAAGGAGGCTCTATGGAAGTGACGTGCTACGTTCTGCACAGTAGAGCTGCAACTAACGATTATCTTAATCACTGATTAATCTGCCGATTTATTTTCACGATTAACTGATTAAACGTTTACTATTAATTGTCAAAATTGTAAAAAAAAAAAACTCATCACATGTTGTCAGAGCCCACAGTGACATCTTCAAATTGCTTCTTTACACAAACCAAGAGTAAAAAACCTAAAGACTCTTTGTTTACTGCCAAAAATAGCAAAGAACAGCAGCAGTTACAATAGTAACAACTTTCTACTAATAAATGTCAGCTAGTCTAAGGAAATGTTGTCCGATTGTGCACCGGACTTCTTGATATTAATGTTCAATTTTGTCGTATCAGGAGGGTTTTTCATCTCTGTCTCACTAATAAATATAGACAAGACAAAGCATCGGCTGTTATCTGAGTGTTGCAGAGCCGAGGTTGGCAGTGTGACTCTGCAGTCTCTCAGGCCTGCTGAATCGCGCACACACACTGAATCCATGTCACTGTCAATACAACAACCAAACACACTTTTATTGCTAATACTTGGCTAAACTCACTGACAAATAGGACTGGCAGCACAGCCCTGAAGCTTCCCAAACTAAATATGTGAAAAAAATGTCCTCCAGGCTGATACGATGAAATCACAGCCACCCAAAGCGGGTGTGCATGAGTTGATGCAGTAAATGTCAGTGGGGCTGACCCGTAAAATATCACGACGAAGAAGTTTCCATTTTCATGTCTCCTACTGATCCTCAGAGCTATCAAGTCCACCACGAAATCACTGACTGCGGCAGGATAAAGCTCACCATTGTCCCTTCGGCAGCAGCCAGATTCTCCTCAATTATGGATGTTTCCCTCCACACCCCACCCGTTCTCCTGGTCCATCATTCTTCTTTCTTTCAGTCCCGACCATTACTGTCCCCCCCAACACCTTCCGCACATGCTCTCTTTCTGCTTCCCTTCTCCATTTGTCATGGATGAAATCTTTTAATGGAGTTAACCAATGGGACAATAATGGAGCGGCCAGATGGGGATTCATCTAATCCCTCGTGAATCTGTATATATTTAAAATAGACAGGAAGGCATGGAGTTCGTTGGGACATTGCTGCTCTGTTTGGGCCTTTGAGGTCAGATGTTCAGTTACTACAACCAGAGACTGATTATTATTATTATTATTATTATCATGATTAAATCATTTCTCACATGTTTAAACTAGTATCCCTAACAACATCTGATGACCATACACTTCCTCTGTAAGCATTTCACATGTATTGGATGTGCTGTGTTTGGACAGTGGTTGTTATTTTTCAAACTGTGACCAGCAGTTTCATTGTCACAGCTAGTTTTGCTTTATTTTCAGGTTGAGATCCTGATTTTTATTATTCCTCAATACTCCTAGATACTTTTAGTTCATTTGGCCATAGTTAAGAAACCCTGCCACTTGAGAATTTTCAGGGTTCGGGTAAACGTGCGCATGAAAACAAGTGAGTCATTGCCCAGTTTCCATTCAGTGGGCTCAACCAGCAGCTCGAGCTCAGCCTCTTCCAACCAGGGTGACATCTCTCTTCGTCAGAGGTGCCTTCAAAAAATTACTCTGACACTGCAGACACTGGAAAATGCATCTAAAAATGCATTCTAAATTGCTTCCCAAAACTATAACTGAACATAATCGTGCTCACACATGCTTGGGCTCGGATCAGTGTGAGTGCAGGCCAGCGGGGGATTGAGGAGGGGAGACATGCGCGTGTCGGCACAGCACGAAGCAACTGGGCCAAATCTGAGTGCGCCCTGTGTCTTAGCTGGAATGGGAACAAGGGATGGAAATTTAACAGCATTGACAACTATATTTGAGTAAACAGAAAATGCTCAGATCAGCAGAAAGCTCGACCCGCAATCCCACTCCTCAAAATAGAAAAAAAACAAACAAAAAAAAAACAAACATCAAAATACATAAAATATGCATTAAGACATAGAGTAAGGTAAAGTAGTGCTTCACCTCTGGAGCTGCAATGTTGAGCGCAGGGTTGGCCAGTTCAAACCTCTCCTGAGATTTCTCCCTGGCCAGACGGGCCGCCTCCTTCACCTCCTTGAACTGGTCTGCAAACTGCAGGAGAAAGGACAGAAGTCACACTCAGACATGCCTTTATCATCCTAAAATACAGAGATATGTGACACATGATCATTTTAATCTTTGTTATGTTGCTTCTTCCTACTTCTTTCATGTATTGTGACCTCTTTTTGTTCCTCCATCTGTAATTTCGAGCTTAATTTTCAATATATGTGTGTGACAGA
>KV751319.1:4968124-4999246 GCA_001698575.1 Mola mola
ACACCCCAGTTTCTGCAGCAGCCTGTAGCTGTTAGCGCTGGAACATCTGAGAATTCTGATGCGGTTCCAGCTGACTTTCCCTCAAACCACATCTTAAAGGTTGTTGTGGGGAAATTGTTTTTTGGATATTTCACCACTGTCAGAGAACAGAGAGTCAAGCACCAAAGTCTGAACTTTGGGATAAGTTTGCTTTCATCTACTTACTGTCCTCTACATTCCCCATAAAACACAACAATGACAACAGCAGAGGGGGAGGCATGCAGCCCCGAGGCCATCAGCTACACTCCACCCTCATGATAAAATGAAGGCCGAGATGCAGTCGGATGACCTGAAACTGGGGTTTCAATTCTTGTTTTTCATGCGAACCTACTGCTTTTCCTTTAAGGCACCGCTAAGAAAAGCGATGCACCAACAAAGTTCATGTACTACATTTGAGATTTCTACATACAAGATGAGATGTTGGACTACCGCAAACAAACAACACTTTCTCTCCTCCTGTGTCACTCCTAAGGATGCTTCTGCTCAGCATACAGGCTCACTCTTAGCCCCACATTCCTACAGATGAAATAATTTGGCTTCCGCCTGCAGCAAAGCCGGTGAACAAAGGGACTCGTATCATAGCCTCATCTGGATGAGCTGGAAGACAGATAATGGGAAGGCTGAGTTTCCTCACAGAACAAAGAGGCATTAATATGCTGCAAGGCTGTATTTGACCAAGGGCCTTTCAAATTACTGTTCGGACAGCAGAATAGAGGTCACAAAAAGCCACAAACTAACAGTGACGGTCCAAAGACAAGTGAAAAGTTCGATCAAATCAAGGTAGTGAATTTGAATCTACCACTACACACGGAAAAGGTATTTGATTGTCCTTATCTTGATTATCAATGAAGTACATATAAATGAGTCAAAACAATGACTAAAAGTAAACTTCAGTGTCAATTAACTTGCCAAATATTTTAGAACTGCAACAATTAATCAATTAATCGAATAGTCGATCAAAAGAAAATTAATTGACAACCATTTTGTTAAATAATCATCTCAGTCTTGTTCAAAGCAAAATTATTAAATATTTTTTGGTTCCAAATATTTATTGGGTGGTTGTTGGATTTACTGTTTTCCTGAGTCTTTGGGTTGTTTTAAGTGAAGCAGCAATTTAAAGACATTAGTCTGCGCTGAGCATTTTTCACCATTTTTTGACAATTTATAGAATAAATGATTCATCGTGAAAATAATCGGCAGATTCGTCGATGATTAGAATAAAAGTTACAGCTCTAAAATGTTTTATTGACTTGTTAAAAAAAAAAAAATCAGTTTTCTAAAGCTTTTTTTTTTTTTTAAAGATCCAGAAACACCAAAATATTAATCCACAACACTATGAAACTATGAAAAGTACCAAATTTAGAAACTAGAACTAAAAAATACTCAGCATGACATTTTCTAAAGAATCTAACAGGGACACAAGAACAATCAAACTGAGTAAGAACAGATGAAGGGATAATTAGACCAGGTCCAACATGTTGTTGACTTGAACAGTGACACAAATGACTTTCAATTTGACTACAAATAATCTCAAATAATACAAATAAATATTGACACACAGACACACAACACATAACAACGCAACCCTGGGCCAAAGAAAACCTCTGATACAAACTATTTATGTAGCAAGCAATGGATTCAATTCAAACAAAACTTTTTCTTCAACCGATAAATTTAACTTGACAAAATAAACTTGACCAACTGCTTTTCTGATCCCTACTCATGAAACATTTGTGCGACAAATCAACATATTTTGAAGTCTTATAACAAAAAACACATACACGCAATTACTGAGGTTAACAGAAGAGGCTTCAAAAATTCAGGGTTCATCAGAGTTTTTTGGGCGTTTTTTTGAATATCACATCTTATCCTATTTAAAATGAATACATCTCACACTCACACACACACACACACACACACACACACACAGACAGACTGTATTCTGTCTGAGAGGACACACAGCGACTTTGCTCCGAGTCGTTGCTTTCTAATCCTCTCTCACTTCTCTCTTCATCTCTTAACTTAAGCGCTCATTCAGCGGTGTGAGTCTCGCCCTCCCCTGTGGCCCCGCAGCCACACCAACGAGCCGCTTCTGCGTTTGAAAAAATACCTTCCAAACTGCCAATAATGGAGCCTAAAAGCTCCACTGGCTGGGGGGGGGCGGGGGGGGGGGGCCTGCCACAACCCTTGGATGTGCTTAAAAGACAGAAAGCTAACAGGGGGTCTGATGGTGGAGGAGATGGTCAAGAGGTCAAGCACAGGTCACCAGCAGTCTAGTATGAAGATGTAGACCTGACATCAAACTATGTGTTAACCCTGATGGGACACTGTGTAGTACATTTCTCTAAACCACAGCAGCAGCAAGACACTCAATGAAATGATCAGTAATTGTTATGACAAAATCTGTGTAAGCTCAAAAAATATTGTTGCAGGTTTGAACGATATACTGTACATGATACATATTATTATCATATGAGAATATACAGTATATCAAGTATTTGGATATTGCTATGTGTTGTCTTTTCCTATGATTTAAAGGCTGCATTGCAGTAACATGATGTAATTTTCTACCTGTTCTAATTTTTACCACTTCAGTCACTGAAATCTTTAGGTTACTTACATAAATCCAATTCTCTGATAACCTGCGTGAAATATGTCAGTATGGGGTACACTATACTGATACCAAGTGAACGTTTGAAGCTTTAGGTTACTAATGCGACACCAGTTCTCTGATAACATGAGTGAGGTATCGCAGTATTGTGTAGCCCGTAGTGAGATACGGAGCGAATGTTTGAAATGATTTGAAAGTATTGATGCTTATTTATCAGATTTATCTAAATCTCTGAGTTTGGTAACCATAGGAAGAGGAAACAGAAGAATCATTAAGTATTAAACACCCCCCTTCCTCACCTCCCTCCCCAGCTTAGGGACCTCACAAGTCCTGTGAATAATGTACAGCAAAAACTAATTGTATATAAAATTGATTAATCAAATGAGATAATGAGAATGAGATAATAAATCATTTGAGATAATGATAAAGCACGCAGGGCAAAAATTCACAGTTAACCGCTGTCTTTTTGACAAAGACTGTTAATTAATTGAGCTAAAATTGCAAGTTCAGATGAACCGATGTAATAACTCACTTTGTATCGTGCAGATTCGCCCCAGCTGAGAAAAGTGTAGGTGTTTGCGTATTGCTGGGTTATCTATAAAGACCTTGGAATTACTCTGCAGTAGTCTTAAACTTTTCAGATCGCCATGTTCTTCCTGTCAGCTCGAATAACACACATTGACCCCAGAGGCCAGGGAAAGGGGTTGTATTCAGTTTCAGTGAGGGAGTCAGCTGAAAGCCTCATAAGAGTTTCATTTTTCACCATCTGTGCTTTAACACAAAACTCCTGCTATGGTTTCAGCTTCTGGGGACCTCAAGTTTCTGCACGGTAGATGCAGAATTTTCTAATTCTACAGTATGTAAACAATTGCACTCAATGGGAATTCGAGCATCATTAACCAACAGTTTCTAATTGAAAGAAAATGACAGGCTTTTGTGTCTCTTTGTTCAGATAAATTACACTGATTCTAAGACACTAGTATAACTCTGCCTTTAAATGCTGCCTAGATGATTCTTCGTGTTCTAATGATGCACTAGAAGCCGGTTATCAATACATTATGTGATTCGTCCACCTGGCTGAAATGTGAAATGAGTCGCGATAAACGTTTCAGCAGATGGCGCCGACACTGTACTTTGGCGAATTCACTTCCCACCGACGCACAGTAACCGGCCTCTGAGTCATATAAATGCTTTCCCGGTAGAAAGAAGGCAGATTCAACCGCGGCAGTAGGACCAGGAAGCTGTTGCCTTATGAATCTCATGCTTGACTCCCAGAAGTTACAAACCCCACCTTTAAGACAGAAGAGGTTTTTATTTTCTCATTTACAAAGAAAAGGAAATGTGTAAAGAAATGTATTAAGATAAAATTTACTCATAAGGATACCACCCGTAAAAAAAAAAAAAAAAATCCAAAAAAAAAAAAAAAAAAAAAAAAAAAAAAAATGGTGAGAAAATCATGAATCTTGAAACAAGCATTGTGGTTTGTATGACATGATGAATCGAGTCAATCGCGACATCCTTAATGACACGTATGCACTGCATATTCTACATTATACAGTATAGGTGGAATATAAAAATAAGTGTAGTGATGTGCAGTAAAGGAAAATATCTGCTTATTAGGTGTAGTGGAAGTTTAAAGTTGCAGAAAATGGAAATACTCAAATAAAGCACATGTTCACACAGCAATCGCAAGCGGCTTGAAACAGATTTTCTGTTTTTCCTTATGTGACTCAGACCTGATTGTTTCAGATCTGTTTCTTTCAGGCAGTGAGAACATCACAAATAACATAGAATCAGATCTTTTCAAAATCAGATCTGGGCCACTTTCATGGGTCAAAATCAAGGTCAAAATCAAGACCGATCTCAGAATGAGCAGCCATTTACCATATTACATCACTCTAAATTGACATTAGTCACATTTATTCTTCTCGTCCTCTTCATCATCCGCTAACATATTTGTCTACTTCCACTGTACAATAACTTATGAAGGAAACCGTAAACAACGCTCTCGTGTGGCGGCCATGTTTAATATCAACTTCTTTGTCTTGTGTGCTTACAGAAAGTGCCTGGTGCATGTGACATTTGTGACATTTTTAACACCTGCAGGTCACATTTGGCCTTGACCAGTCCCCACTGGAGGCTGATATGGCCCACATTTAAAAAAATAATGCTGACAGACATGTGATCTAGAATAAAGTCTGAACTGAGCACTAAGGTCGGCAGTGTAAACGCATCAGATTTTGGTATATCAATGTATTCAGATAAATATCAAGTCGCGTCCTGTGTTTTGTAACACCCCTAGTACCAAACCATGCAAAGACCCCCTGCCCTGCATATTTCAGACGCTCCAACATAGCTGGTTCAGATGATCAGCTTGTCACCTTGTCAAAGAACTTCTGTGCGTAGCTCAACATGACCACGACGTGCCGTTTGTGGCAAAGGTCATTCGGTTCAGACCATAGTGGTGCATGGAACTCAGTGTGCTGTGCGTATCAGATTTGCCTTTGCTCACTTCCTTTAATCATCTTCCTCTTTAAAATGTTTTCGAATTTTGCTTTTCTTCAGTGGCAGTTTGTTGTTGTTCCTCTAAATGCATTTCTCCTTTCTGGGCCTACTTCCTCTGACATCTGAGGGGGAGTGAGCCTCGTGTCCACATTCCCGAGTGAAAGTGTTGGGCCCATTCCAGCAACGTGGCGCTAAAACTACATGTCAAAATAGCCCTGCTTCTCAAAGGGTTAACAAACCTGCAGTACAACGTACACACAGCAGTGTTTTCAGCTTCTCCAGACACTGTCAGCGTGACAGCCACAAGCTTTTAACTGGCAAATCCCTTGGAAAAATGTGTGAGCTCTGGTTTTTGTTAAACTACAGCACAATGCTGCACTTATCTGAAGGTCAGCTCCTCTCGCAGAAGGCTAAATGCCTGCTGTCTTGTGAATGTTATTTTCTTTTAAAAAAGCTGAGGGTTTTCTGTATTCAGTATATGAAGGTCACATGGAGAGACGGAGAGAAAGAGCTGATCTTCCGTCACCTTTATTCATACCAGCAAAAACGGGGTGAAACGAAGCGGACAGAAAGAGAGTGAGCCGCAGATGTCTCCAAAACAGTCACTGAGATGCTCTTCTGTCTGCAGAACAGCTGCTTTCTCTGCAGCCAGTACGAGGACACACATCTAACTGAACATTTACTTCCCTTACAACAATGTTTACACAGTGACATTAGGTAGATTAAAACAGTGAATGAGATGACACAGACAACAGTATTAACATCCTTCCTTGTAACTCCACTATAGTGATATAAATCCCGATCATACTGTGACCTTCTGCAGACATTTGTATGGATTCATATGGATATCTTCTCCACATTCAAGAGTGTAGTTGATTTTTGCTTTCTGAGAGTTAAATGAGTGTTATGTGTTAGGTGTGGGGGGCACAGACCTTCTTATTTGTATCATCGCAAATCAAGTGCTAAATTTACATCATGTCAAATTACAAAAGGTAAGCTGACAAAGCGTGCACTCTGGGAAACACCCGATCAGCCAGCGTTCAGCAGTCATCAATAGAGCTGCAATACTACGATTCACCATGGCAGCAGATAAACGGGAGGAAGAGCCTCCATTTTAATCTAGCGGATGGAGAGATATTAAACATCTAATCTGAAAAAAAAAAAATCAAAAGCCGCGGTCAGTTTAGCAGACTTGCATTTCCTTAATTGACGATGAAGCATTGGAATAGTGGCCATTACATTTTTATATACATTTATCCACCTTTAATCTGAGAAGGATTCAAACACGGGGAGCGACTGAGGATCAAACAAGTAGCTGAAGATTCCAAGTGACATGAATCCAGAAGACGAAAGTGTAAGATCACAATGTGAGGCAGCACGGACATGATCGGTGTCAGTGTTCCCCTCACCTGTCTAGCAGCAGGCTGACATGTTTATCCCTGCACATGTTGAACAATAATTTTAGTCGAAGTGCTAAGCGTCAACAATGCTTTTCATAGTATTTTCACTGTGGTGATCTCAAAATTGAGTCAGCAGGGGCACTGGTACGTATAAAGGGTCTCTTGAGGAGACAACACCTCGTCTGAAACCGTGGTCAGTTTTTGCAGCTCAAAGTTTGACGTGCAAAACATAAAGCGCTCTGGTTGTGAAATACCAGTCGCTGTAAGAGAGTTGGTACGGTTTAAAGCAGTCGAGCTGCCTGTAGCCACTGACAGGAGGATGTGACGAGAAAGACACTGCGTAATAAGTGACAACAAGCAGAGGAGAATGTGTTGACAAAATCTGCAGAGCAATGACAAGCACGACGCCTCCAGTGTGTGAATCAGATCGTACAGTTAGAACAAACAGATTCTGATGAGGAGGAGGAACAGTATGGGAATATGAGGAGGGTAGATTAATGTTTGATGAAGAAGGGATGGGCGGACTGATCCCCAAAGTATCATAAATAAAGATCTTGATGTTGTATTTGAGTTTTAAACCAGAGCCAGAAGCCTGAATACACAACGGATATTTCTCAATTTATAAAGTAACACTGACTTTTCCATTAAAGGTTGCACTAATGACGGAGCACACTGTTCACAAAGAGACAGTGCTCTGGATGATTTGGGAGGGGAAATTAAACTGGAGCTAACGCCCATCCCTGCCATGCAGAGACACAACACAGAGATGACGTGTTTGTACCTCTCTCGATGCGGCGGGAACATTTTACAGTCCGTAGGAAACTCCTCTGCAGCATAAAAAGGAGAAAGATGACGCAAGTTACACAGTGAAAAATAAATGTGAAATTTATCAGGCATCATTTTTACTGCTGTCCAAATCAAGATATTTGGCACCGTGTCGACAGCCGGAGATACAAAGTGATTACATACTGCAGCAAATCAACGTAAACCTCAAGGAGAGTTTGGTCAAAAAAAATCAACCTTACGCACAGTAATGCTTTGACAGATTTCACTGAAAACGAACCAAACTTTGCAAACACTTCTCATTTAATTAGAAAAACATTCATCAGTTGACTCACGCCTGCAGTTATTATAACATACATGTATACTGGCAGGGTCACACAGGCACAATAATCAGATACTCTCAAAATGCCCCCACTGTGCTGACATACGAAATAAAAGACCACTAAATAAAATAACAATTAATTGCTCTGCTACAACGGGGGACCACGTAAACATCCAACATGGTCACTTTCAAAAGTAATCAGAATCAAGATGAACTTTGCCACTAATCTTGGAAACCTAGACAATGATATGAGTGTTCTGTAGGTCTTTACTGCTAACTGTGACTTTTTTAAGCGTTTGAAAATGTCAGTAAAGGACATTCCAAATGTTTAATGATTAACAGTTGGAGGAGGTTGGACTCCATGGACGCAGCTTTGTAAAAGTTTATAGCCGGTGAGCAAATTACACATGCGTGTTTGGTGAAAATAAAAAAAATGGTGGGACAAATGATCAAATCCAGAATACGATTAAGGAAATTTCTTCTTTTTTTGAATAACTTTTGAACTGTTGCATGTATCAACACAAATCCAAATCCTAGACATATGTTTTGAAACTCGGGGGATTTAGATATCACATTAACTTTGGGCTGGAAGCATTTTTTTGCTGGACGATTAACACATTGGGAGGATTTTCTATCTCAAATTGTTCTAGTTATACATATCTGGAGGAAATTCAGGTGGTCCTGTTTACCTTAAAAAAATGATTGTTTTCATCATCAACTGACGTGAAATCTGTCAGCGTGGAGAAGCAGGACGTCTCCACGGTCCCTTTGACACATCACATACTCCATTTGTGCACCGACCAGAGCAACTTGCAACACCCGCTTTGTTTGTGGACATAAAGTGGTGATGATGGACTGTCCTCCTCTTGGTGCTCGTGTCTGTCCAGAAGGTACGTGGCGATCCTGCGACTGCGTCCAGAAGTCCCAGAGATCCTTCATTTAGACTTACAGCTGGAAATCAGACGCATGGAGCCACCACAGAGACTGGAGTTGACGTCTCAGAGGACGCTTGTCAAAACAACAACGGCAGACATGTTGGTGTGCGAGAGCCGAGCGTTGACACCTCACACATTATTTCTCTCGAAGCACTTCAGTCACGGAACATTTGGGAGAAGGAGCCTCGGTATCTTCAGGGAAAAGTAGGGTATTTATCCTTCTCACGTGTAACGGTATTTCCCAATCAGCTGGCCATCATTCATTTGCACTGTAAAGTCATGCTGTTAACTCCAGAATTGATCCCTCTGTTGTCTATTTGAGAAGAAATGTACAGGAGGTAAATCTGACTTTCCAAGACGTTCACGACCGTCTGAACCCACCGTCAGTTTCAGTGTCTCACAGGTGGAGGTTCACCCTGGTTTTAAGGACAAAGGAAGGACAAACTCCTTCTAAGGGATCCAGAGGCTGATTTGGGCAAAGCTTAAGGCTGCACGGTATCTATTGTTTCTTTATATAATATAAATCATCTAAGATCTCAGATGTGCTTCATGGCTGCGTTGCAGTAAAACTGTGTATTTTTCATCAGAGGGTCCTCAATCCTCTAATATTCACCAGTACCCACTTTAGTCATTAAATCCACATTACTAACGATTATTTATCAAACATCTCTTTGTGTTAATATTTTATCCAAGCACCAATCATCCCCGCAATATTGTTGCAGAACAAAATTGCGCAAAAATATTGTGATTGTCTCATCCAGTCTTAGCTTTCATGAAGAGCGTTTGAGCAGAAATTATGTGATACGTCACATGCATCGTTATATGGCCTAGAAAATCATGGTATATCTTTTTAAAACCAGTTGTTGGTTGTTGCTCTGGCCAGCAAGCGAGTGACTATCAACAATAAGCTGCATCACTTCAGCTAATCAAACAGAACCAGTAGATCTCATCGGCTTTTGAAAGTAATTTGTGCTAAGTAAAGTAAACAGACTGTAAGGTACGATGCACTGTGACATGTAATGTGATGACTTTGAAAAGGAAGTAGCAGTAGTAGGCGTTTTCTTTCCTTCACTTTTACACGTGCGAGTACATGAAAGTAGAGATAAACAGATATGCTTAATGCATTCATATTTGAATGCACTGGGATTAGTAACAGCTCTACTAGTACTGACAATGGGGGGAAAAATGAAAAGGAAATATATTGTATATTTCTGGCTTCAAAAAATAAACCAGTCAAAAGAAATGAGGGATGAGGATGCTGTCATTGACATCTCAATCAGTGTGACGGACAGCTTGGACTGTACTGTGAGGAGGGTTCGGGTGTGTTCGAACCGGACTGAGGGCTTGTGTGTGTGATTCCGCACACACACACACACACACACACACACACACACACACAGAGCTTTAAACAGACAGGTTAAATGTGCCGCAGACACGGTCCGGCATCACGTGGATATGACCTTCTGGTGCAAACGGACGTCAGACTTCATGAAACCGGGTCAGGCTCAGTGGTTCCTGGGTCAAAACAATCCTCTCTTTCAATCGAGATGTTTAAACAAAGAAGACAGCAGGGTGTCGCGCGGGACCAACGATCCATGTCGATCACTCCTTACCGAGTTTAAAGACAGACACGGTTCCGGTTAACCGAATCAAGCAGCCACGAGGGCAGGAAATTGTCCGTGGTCGCCACAAAGTTCACTTTATGAGCGTTTCTCTGCCCAAAGAAACCACGTCCAGGCGTCGGCAGCTACACACCATGTGATTGCCACACACAAACCTCCAACTTACCCCATGCTCCGAGGATCTGGATGCTGTTCCTGTTGGAGATCGGGTCCGCTCACCACTCCACTTTTCACCCCCGTCCGCCTCCGTTTCCGAACCTATTCGCCTTTTCCACAAAAATCCTCGTCGCAAGTTACATTTCGGAGGAAGAAATGAGCAACCACTTCCGACTCCGGATTCCCCTCCTGTCTTCCCTCCGACAGGACTTTTCTCCACTCAAGTCAGTTGCATTCCAGCCCGCCTGCGCGCCGTCCTTTGTCCGCGCTCCTCCGCGGCGAGCGACGCGTCTGTGCGCAATTACGCGCCGCGAGCCACGCGGGTTGGATCTGCGGTCTGGACAGACGGAGGGACGTCGAGAGGGGTCAGACAGCAGACATATTTTGGGCTGAGAGCTCCTCCGGGACTTGTGCTGCGCTCCCCTCCTTCCCCGGAGTGCCAGATCACACTGGGATCCCATTCAACTCTGTCGGTGGGGACGCGGAGCCTCTTCAGCGCCATCTGATGGCCGCAGGGCAGATCGCAAACCCGCGGCCCCTCCGAACGATCCCTGCTCCACATTTACAGCAAAAAGGACGAATGTGAGGCAAACTGTGAGGACACGGCAATCCTGACAGCCATCAGTCGTTTCTGTGAGTCGTGGTTCATAAAAGCTCGTCAACTGATGTTGATCTCACGTTGTATCAGATAATATCCAGTTTCAAGCTTTTTATAAAGAGCTATATGATAATCCCATCAAGCATGATGACCGAGAGAATCACATAGAAACCTCAAAAGGTTGCTGGTAGAAGGATTTTATTGGAACATATTTCATTACCACGATTATACATGTTATGAAGTCACTGAAAGTCATATGATAGTTTCTGAAAATGATTAATATAGCACAAATTAATCAGGACACCTTTGAAATATGACACAGGGCATCGAACCAAATCTAAAAACTGCAGCTTTTTACTGGTAGATAGAGTGCCTGTTTATAAATGTATTTGCAGAGTTATGGATAAGATAAATGATCATGTCTTGAATTCAACTCAGATTCACAAATAATAGAAAAATAATTACGTAAAGGATGCATAAAAATACTTCAAAATAAGATGGGCTTTTCCAGTCGGTTTGAAATGGGTTTCAACAAAGTGTGGGACTTTCATAGAACACCTAATTTCAGGAGAAAAGATCACAAGGAAACTGGGTATTTCATCTCTTTATTTCTTCTGCCAAACCTTCTTCATAAAACTGGTGGAATTCCCAGCTGTGGTATGCTCCTCACCTCATTAGTCCTTAGAGGCCTCACTTTGGATTCACTGCAAACTCAAAATAAATCACTTATTTGCATGAAGGCTTGCTGAACACGTTGCTGGAGACGGCAATGTCAAATGTAGTGAGAGAGCAGCGAGAGCAGCTCCTGTGCACTAATCGTGCTGCTCAGTGGCCTGTTACAGGGCTGCAGCTGACTGCTCCACTGTTCTGCAGGGGGAGGCAACAAGGAGCGTCAGATCCACACCTTCGCTTCAAACACCCCTCTGGTTCATTTAGAGAGACAAGTCGCAGCCAGTTTTAGGCAGTTTGCAGCACAGCTGGACAGTCTGGAGCCGGCCCTCCAGGCCTCTGCATTTAACACGCAGGGCATTAATCACCTCTGGCAGCCCGGTGTGCACACAGATGAGTCTTCTTGGTAAAGATTTCTCCCCATCTCATCCCTTTCCCCAAGCAGCGGCCAAATCAATACTTTTTTCACTCTGACTCTGGCAGGTTCGACAAGTACAAGCATGATAAACAAGGTATCATCAACACTAAATAAGGTCAAGACAGAGAATTAAATCTTAAGTGAATATTTGTTGCACTTCATCTCAGCGTTCTGGTAAATCTGCAAGAAGTTGTTCAGTCAAGTAGGAAACATCCACAGAAACAAGTGTTTTTGTCAATATATACACTCCTAAATCCTTTATCAGGGGCTTTTAGAAGCTCTGACATCCAAATTGAAGGTGCGCAGTTAAGGAGCAACATGGAGGTATAATACAAAATTATCTCCAAATAAGTTAGAATCTGCCCCAGGCCCGATTATTTCAGGTCATTACAGGAACAAGTCAGTGATCAGCGGAAGCTCAAAGATCCAGTAGAGACTTTTAAAGTGATAGCTCAGGGTTCAAAAAGGGGACCACAGGCCATTTTCTGAAAAATTAAGAAATAAAGATCACTGAAACTAAAATACTGAAGAACTAACACTTTACAAATAATTATACTCTGTGTAAAATTATGTGGTTAGCGTTATTTCTGTATTTTTTGCTTCTCGTCAACAATCGTTGTTGTATAGGCCTAATTGCTTTTTCTTCAGTATTTTTACTCATTTTATAAATAAACGTGTCACAAATGAAAACAATAAATGCTGTTCACTGAAGAGCGGCAGATAAAAGCAGGCGCATGTCATCCACAAGAAGCTGGGAGCAGGTAATAAGTTTCAAAACAAATGTACTCTGATCAGCGGGCTATCAGTCTTTAGAAATGAGCATGGGAATCTTTGGGAACCTTCTTGCATGAGGAAAATAGAGCTATAAGAAAGAACAACTGTGTGAATTGTGTGTGGTTATCTAATGCATTGAAAATGATCAGTTATTGTATTTATTTATGAATATGCAATGCCAAATTCCAATATCAAACATCTTTATTAACATGAAACTCTGATTACTGGGCCCCGAAAAATAGAAAAATAGTTTTTAGTATACATTGTGCTCACATTGTGCATCAGCACTGGTGCGTTCATGCATGCTTGAAAGTGCAAAAAACAAACATCAAGAAAGACAAACAATAAACAGAGATATGGCATCACCCACACAATCTTTACCCTGCAGAAGTGTCAATGATGTGTTAAGGCACATCAGCACACCTGCTTTTGACATGTGAATAAAAAACTAAACAATGTAGCGTAGATAAAGATATTGGAGATTAGATGGTTTATTTGGAACAGCCAATAAATGTTATACTACAAAGTGCCAATTTTATTTAGAAATATATTTTGGATTTCCATAGAACCAAGCATTTATTCACCATGATTAAAACAGTCAACATACTACTAATGCTATATGATTAAGTTTCGCTTTGTGAAATATAATACTGGTATTTGACCAGCAGACGGCAGCAACACGCTATCAAGGTATCCGGTCTGCTTCCCCCAAAGAAGTAGAAGAAGGACCTTCCATTATTACGTAAGCACCTCGCGACAACTGGTATAGCCCACGAGGATGTTCAATTCTATATTAAAATAGAGTATATTGTGATTTTTTTTGTAATATAAATTACACCGAAGTCGTTATTTTGCGGGTGATAGGGGGCTTAATCCAAAATGGCAGATTTTGCGTCGCTGGGTCTCTCAGACTGGCTCGCGAAACAGTGTAAACAGCTGGGGATCAACAAACCCACTCCTGTCCAGGAGAACTGCGTGCCAGCTATTCTCGAAGGTAGGCAAGCCACAACATTAGTCGAGGTAGACAATAAATAAATAAATATTTCGAGAAGATGATAGCTGTTTGTGTGCTACATATAAATACATGTTCCGAACTCCTGGTTTCTGTTAAAGTAGAGCTGGTGATAATAGCCCCTGTGTCAGAGGTCAGCTTCCTGTTTTCTCTCCAAAATACTGTAATGTCACCATTGATCCAACTTGTGCCAGAAAAATCTTTAAAGAATGAGAGTTTTTATATTAGCAGTGATTAATTACTCATTTTTGTTTAGTTTGAGATGAAGATGCTTTATGATACTTTGGCTGAGTCTGCAGTCTTAATAAATGTGTTGCATTTTGCTCACAGGTCGGGACTGTATGGGCTGTGCCAAGACTGGAAGTGGGAAGACAGCAGCGTTTGTGCTGCCAGTGCTGCAGAAACTGTCAGAGGACCCGTTTGGTATCTTCTGCCTGGTGCTCACTCCCACAAGGTCAGTGCTGAAGACACTGTCGCAGAGCAAGATGTCTGTGAAGATTCTCAGTCATCCAGGTCATGGTAGTCTGCCCGGTGATGTAGGGTTCTGATAACTCCCAGCTTGTGTTCCAAAGGGTGGTGAGAGTTGAAGAGCAGCTACTTTTTTGTGTGAGTAGGTTTCCGGTAGACTACAATGTTGAGCCCCCCGTCCTTTTCAAGGTGTATGGCACAGTCCAGGAAAGGCAGCCTGTTCTCTTTCATGTCCTCACTTGTGAATTTGATGTTGCTGTCTACTGAGTTAAGCAGAGCAAGCTACACTTTCACGCCCAGGGCAATTATGGAAAAAATCCACAGTAAAAATACAGATAGTGTTTCAAAATCAACTGTTGTTTTATCCAAGGTCCACTGTTCATTTTGTTTCTACTTGTTCATTACTGACCATGTCAGATGGTGTAGTTTCCAGATTTTCCTAAAACTAACATAAGGAAGTCTGTTAAGAAGTAATGTTGTAGTGATTGGAAACACCAGTGCTAAAAGACAGGCTGCCAGGACTTTAAAATAAAAGTGCAGCGCCTCCCAAACTAAACTCAAGAGACATTTAAATGTATTAGTATTTTTTGTTTTCCTGATTACAGATGAAACATAAAATAAAGGAGTTATTTGTAAGGTATATGGTCAGACATTAAAAAAATCATGCTATGCTGATATACTAGCTCCTGACAATAATACAGCATCCTGTATTTCCTCCTCTTTAAGTTTTGACTCTGGTGTGGAATGGTCAGTTTTTGTTTTGTCCAGAGCAAGTAAGCGGTTTTAAGGCACCCCCACACGACCGTCTTGGACGCCCCGCCGGGTTGCCAGATAGGAGACCAATAATCCCTGTAAACACACAGGTGTTGCAGCGATGGAAGCGGGCAAGCAAACTTGTTCAGATATAACTTACTACACGTCGCAAACATTAAAATGAGTTTATCAGCTCACACTGTAGGACTCCTCGCTTGATATTTTCCAAAGAGAGTTTCAGCCTTGTTCTGCATTCCTGAAGCCTCAGCATCCATGACCTGGCAACCCAGATGAGCTTTGAGTCTGGGGAGGAGGTGGGTGAGAAGCAGGCGGGGGAGGAGGGGTTTGTGGAAAAGGAGGCGAGGGAGACCGCGCTCTCTCAGGGTTAGAGTTTAAGCTGCAGTACCTGTTTTAAACACTGCGTGTCAGTGTTACATATTGTTACTTCAACTTTATCCGTCTTTTCAAGTTTGAACTGCAGTACCTGTTTTAAGCGCTGGATGTCAGGGTTATATATTGTCCCTTTAAAATATGTTTTTTTTAGGTAATGGTAGTAATGTTTTATTTTAATAGCCCAAATCTGAAATGTAATAAGAAATTTTATTTAGAAATAAAAATAGTCGTGGAAAAGTTACAGTATTTGCCTCAAAAATGTGCTTGAACCAGGAAAAAATTTTTTTCTGATCTCCTTTATTTTTTCTTATTACATTGATTGTCAGATTTAAGTTTTTAAAAGAAAGTAGTCTTTGAGCAGTTCGTGATGGTGATAAAAAGATTCTTCAAATAATTCTGTTTTAATGAAAACTCATGCATATGTTATTGATATGTAAGCAATGGTGACTAATATTGTGAGAAATATGTTTGTAGTATATTCCCAACTGATGATGTTGTATATGTGATGTCACACAGGGAGCTCGCCTATCAGATTGCAGAGCAGTTTCGAGTCCTGGGGAAGCCCCTCGGTTTGAAAGACTGCATCATCGTCGGTGGAATGGGTAACTACGAAGCCTCCAACATTCGGCAGCAACTAACACCTGCAGCTGAACTTTAAATTAAGCTCTGCAAATATTGTCCTGGGTATAAAGACACATGAAATTTGTTCTAATGAGAATGGTATAACCACACCTCTTGTGTGTACTCTTCTTGCTATGAGAGTCTGCTGTCGATTTAAATGCCCACTGTGCAGAAAAAAAACACATTATTTGCACTTTTAATAGAATAGAAAAGATCTTTATTGTCACTGTTACAGGAACAATGAAAATCAGTTTAGCAGCTCTGGTTAGCAGCAAATCCTAACGTGCAATGAAAAAGACTATATAAAACTATTTTACAGAATTATACCAGTTATGTACAAATGGGCAGCTCTATACAACAGAGTAAAAAATAAAAACAGAGCAGGAAAAATATACACAAGAGAAAAGATTATGAATGAAATGATACATATTATATTGCACTGCCCAAGAGACTGATGGTGGGTGGTTATTCAGTCAGTGTATGTGTTGTTGGGGTGTGTGTGGGGGGTGTATTTAACAGCCTATGGGTAGAAGCTGTTCTTGAGTCTTGTTTTTGAGTGTCATATATCTTTTTCTGGAGGACAAGGGGGAGAAAAGGGGGTGTCCAGGGTGTGATGGGTGTCTGACTATACCACTGGCTTTCCGCTGGATTCAGCCAGTATAATTGTCACTGAGGGGGGGTAGTGATGTCCCGATCACCCGCTGCAGATCCTTCCTGTCCTCTGCAGTGCAGCAGCTGAACCACACTGTACCGCAGTAGGTCAGAAGGCTCTCAATGGTGGAGCGGTAGCAGTTTGTCAACAGGGGTCGGGGTAGGTGAGCTTGCCTGAGCTTGCCTGAGCTTCCTGAGGAAGTAGTCTTTGTTGTGCCTTCCCAACCTGGTGAAAGATGTGTGTGGACCAGGTGAGGTCAGCAGAGATGTGGGCTCCAAGGAACTTGAAACTTTCCACCCTCTCCACCTCCTCTCCATTAATAAAGAGGGCAGAGTGCTCTCTTTGTTTGGATCTCCTGAAGTCCATTATTATTTCTTTTGTTTTTGATGTGTTTAGATCCAGGTTTTTTGTCACACCATTGCCGCAGATGCCATATCTCCTCCCTGTAGGCAGACTCATTGTTCTCGTTGATCAGTCCTAGGACGGTAGTGTCGTCGGCAAATTGGTAATGATGTTGCTGGTGTAGATGGGGGAACAGTCGTGTGAAAAGAGAGAAAAGGACGGGGCTGAGGACGCATCCTTGAGGTTTACCAGTGTTCATGATGACGGTGGAGGAGGTATGGTCTCCCATCCTGACATTCTGCCGTCTGTTGATGAGGAAGTCCAGTATCCAGGTGCACAATGAGTTGCCCAGTCCCACGTTGCCCAGCTTCTGAACCAGTTTTTGCGGTGGAACTATGTTAAAGGGGGAACTGAAGTCCACAAACAGCATCCTGTGTTACTGTTTCTCCAGGTGTGTGAGGGCTGTGTGGAGGGCCTTTATGATGGCGTCTTCTGTCAGCCTGTTTGCTCTGTATTTAAACTGATGTGGATCGAGGTCAAGAGGAATGGCGGCCTTAATGGAAGACAAGATGAGTCTCTCAAAGCAATTGGGGATGATGGGGGTTAGGGCAACTGGGCAGTAGTCATTCAGGCAGCTTACTGTTCTTCTTGGGCACTGGGACTGTGGTGGTTGACTTTAGGCAGGTGGGAACCACAGACTGCAGTAGTGAGAGTTTGAAGATGGTGGTAAAAACCTCCGCTAACTGGTTTGCACATGCATTAAGTACTCTCCTGTGAATCAGTCTGGACCAGCGGTTTTCCTCGCGTTGATTCTGCGCATGGTCGCTCTGACCTGGTGCTGCTGCAGCTGGATGGGGGCCTCGTCCCTCTCCAGAAAAGCAGGGCAGGTTCGGTCCCCTCCATTGCATTGGTCGAAGCGGGCAAAGAACTGGTTCAGGGTGTCCAGTAGGGTGCTGTCCATGGAGTGTGTTGGCGTCTGCGTGTCCTTGTAACCTGTGAGTTTCTCGATCCCCTGCCACATGTTCCTGGTGTTGTTCCTGTCAAAGTGTTTCTCAATGCACTGTTTGTATTTGCGCTTGGCTGTTTTGATGCCTTTCTGCAGGGATTACTGTACCTCTTTATAAGCCTGCTTCTCTCCTGACTTGAAGGCATCATCCCGTGGTCTAAGCAGGGTGCACACCTCACTGTTGAGCCATGGTTTCTGGTTCGGGAACAATTTGACCGTCTTTGTCCTGGTCACAGTCTCAGTCCAGAAGCTAATGTATGCGAGCACATCAGATGTGTGACCCTACAGGTCCGTTCCCTGTGCAAATACCCTCCAGTCTGTTGAGTCAAATCAGTCCTGTTGGGCTGCGGTGGCTTCCTCAGTCCACACCTGAACTATTTTTAATGTTGGTCTTTGTCTACAGATTTTAGGTTTGTAAGCAGGAATCAGAGCTTGAGAGAGGTGATCGGAAAGTCCAGGATGTTGCATGGGTGTGGCTTTATAGGCATCTGGAATGTTGGTGTCGACCCTGTCGAGGATGTTATTTTCCCTCGTCGGAAAGTTCACGTTTTAGAAGAATCTTGGCAGGACAGATTTCAGGTTTGCATGGTTAAAGTCTCCTGCCACCATGAGTGAAATGAAGTAGGTAATGCGCTTCACACAATAAAAAATTATTCCATCCACACACAAAGCAGCAATCAGTACAAAGAAGAAATTAGGAAAAAGTAAAAACCCAAACTGATTGAAATAAAATTAAAACAAGGTTTCGAAGGAAGGTCTTAAATTAGCTTTTTAGATAAGAACCAAATAAGTGTTATGGTACATAAAATACATGAATAAATACACACAAAGTTGAATTTAAAATGTAAAGAAAATGTTTTTTCTTTTTTTAAACACCAATATTATCTGCTGACCTGGTGTGTTCAGTAAAGCAGTTTCAGAGGTGTAGATTTGGTGGCAATAAAAGGAAGCCTCACTGTGGGTTTCTCTGTTGACTTCAGTCGCTCTGCAGGGTTCATAAGTTGGGAATAAATCTGATTGTAAAAAGGATAAATAAAATACTACAAAGATCTTTTAAATCAATCCTGAGGCAGAAAAGAATCCAGTTTTGAATTTTTTAACTGCTCCTAGTGATTACACATGCAGCTGACTTTTAACGTAACTCTAACTGAACTGTATTTTTTAGGATAACCAGAAAGTGGAGCATTAAAGTAGTGCCAACGTGGTTTCTGTGTCTCTGACAGACATGGTGAGCCAGGCCCTGGAGCTGTCCAACCAACCACACGTGGTTGTGGCAACACCGGGACGACTGGCTGATCACATCCGCAGCTCCAACACCTTCAGCATGAGCAGGATCCAGTTTTTGGTGAGTTCAGGGGGGACCTCAAACAGAGACCTGACAAGGTTTCAGTTTGACGATTGAAGGACCAGGGCTGCGGATAATAAAAATAACTGTGATATTTGATATTGAAATACTGTATAAAATCATTGCCATCTAATGAAAAACACGTATCTCCACTTTGACTATTTTGACTTTCTACAGTGTACACAAATATCCATCCTTTCCTAGCAGCTGTCAACGTTGGGTATCTAAATGAGCAATGGAAAGATATTTTATTGTGTAATATTTATAGTGCAATGTTTTGCAGAAACAGAAATGGTGCTGGGAGTTCAGACAGACTTGGATATCTTAGATAACGTCAGGTTTTAAGACAAGAATAGATGATTAGCGCCGAGATTTCCCTGAACTGAGTCGGACTGATGCACGCATGTTAATCTCAGATGACTGCTGACCTTTTGACTATCCCGATTTCAATATTGAAATCCAAAATAAATAATTGATCAGGGTAATGTGCTATGTGTGTTAACTTAGTGGGACATAAACAGGAGACTTGTGGCTCGTATATGAGCTATAGGATATCATTAACACAAGTCCCTTTAAAATATTAAATCTGAATACTATCCTAAACATAAGTTTTCATTTTGGGTCCTAAATTTGTCCAATTGCACTGTTTTGGGTTTATTTTGTAAGATAGTTTATGAGGAAAAAAAAAGAAGTGCAGCTGTTCGGACTTGTGGAGCTTTTGTCTCACACTTATTCTGGTTATATTTGTTCCTTTGTATATTCCTGTATAGACGTGGATACAGTTTTTTATTGTAATTCATTTTGATTGTAATTCATTAGCTAAAAAAGAGACAAAACACAATTAAGTTAATGATAAATTTAACTAATATCCTTTTGCCCCACAGATATGATGATAATATTGTTATGGTAAATTCTTTAGGTTATGATAATTGTGACAGATTTCATTCCATCCAGTTTTAACAGTTTTCATGTTAAAACTGTGATTGAGCTTTTCATTTTTAATCCCCTTGGAGTCTACCATTATCACATAAATCTTTACTTGTTTGCACGTCTTTAAACAGTTGTTTTTAAAAGCTCCAAAACCAGAAGAGAGATCGTGCACAGTTGTGTGATTTTATCCTTTCTGTGTGTCAGATCATGGACGAGGCGGACCGGCTGTTGGAGCAGGGTTGCACTGACTTCACCAAAGACCTGGAGACGATCATGAGCGTCCTGCCGGCCAAACGGCAGACGCTGCTGTTCAGCGCCACACTCACCGACACGCTGCAACAGCTGAAGAGCATCGCCATGAACAAGCCGTACTTCTGGGAGAGCAAGTCAGAGTAAGTGAACTGTGCTGTTTTCACTCTGTTTACTGAAATGTGGACAAATCCACATTCAGGGAAAAGATAGACAGTCTGACCTTTGCGGTAAACGTTATGGGAATGACAGCATTCAGTGTGTTTGTAGATAACAACGTACATGATTTGAGATGGAAGAGCACCCTGGGTCAGATTTACCCAAGATTTGTGCTTCATTTCATGACAGATTCATTCCGTGCAATAATTCTTGCATGCCATTTATAAAACAGGAGCAGCCAGCTGGAAGATCAGTTTGCACATCTCTTGATCTGAGTCGGAACTTAATGCTGTAGTCCTTCTCTTCGCACGGCGCTAACGCAGTCGGGCACAAGGGAAAGTCGCACAGAGAACGGGAGCAGAGATGTCAAGCGTGGGTAAACGAGCGTTCAATGCAGAAACTCATGCAGGCGTATTCGAAAAAGGCTGCGTTGTTGTACCTGATCTGGTGCACTTCAGCCAATGCACTCAGTTGTTCTGTTTTAATCTTTTTGATGATGAATGAGTGTGGTTGATATAGTTTTAGTGAGTTTGCATTGCGAAGCTATAATGCTGGCAGCTGAACATGATTGTAGTGCACAAGAATTTGAATTCTGTGCCACTTTGCAGATTTCCCTTCTGCAGCCGAATATGAATCTGTTCTGATTTGATTGTTACAGAGGCGGGAGTAGCCAGAGCTGCCAGGATTGGTCGATTAAACTATTAATCAAGTACAAGAAAACTACAGTAACTGGCTACCATTTTGAGAATCAAATTAATCAGTTTTAAATCAGTATTTCTTCTTTTGCTGCCTGTCTTTGTCATGTATGATACAAAAAGAGGTGTGTTTTTTTTAATTTTTTAAAATATATTTACATAAATGCAAGTCCATCTTTAACATTCTATGGTCCACAAACCATTTTGTCGAAGTTCAAAAAAATGTAAAAAAAAAATAATTTTTTTCTTAATTTGAACAGTAAATAATCCTTTTAGAATGATCTGACGGAGCTACTGTTAATGTCGTTAACTCATAAGGAGTGCGCTAAAACCCACTACCTGATATTTATAATAACTTGTACATTTCTAGTTATTATGAGTAATAAATTGCTCATTAATTTTTGAGTGGTTGTGTTGTTACACAGGTAATCTAGAATCTTGGCAATATCCTGCAACACTGTCTCCCTGACCACTGAAGTGGTGTCTCTCTCGTTTCAAGACCGACTCTGATAAGGGAGAAACAAGTGTATATCAGCTCTATGTACGAGAAAGAATGCCATCCTAAACACGGACACAATCAAGCAGTAATGAAAATATGTGTCAGCTTACTCAATAGAGACAGTAATCGGTCCTGGGAGCCCTGGGAGAAGCTCATCAGTTCTCTGCTCTGACAATATGCAGGAACAGTGAAGTATTCTCATTATGTTTGTCAACAGGACACGGACGGTGGAGGAGCTGGACCAGAGGTACATCCTCACTCCAGAGAAGGTGAAGGATGCCTACTTGGTCCACCTGATCCAGATGTTTACCGATGAGCACGACGACTGGTCCATTATCATCTTCACCAACACGTGCAAGTAAGAAGCCCAAATGTATCTATCTATGTATATATCCTTGACCAAGCATGGAAATGTTGATTTGTGGGTGTGAAACCATTATAAACACTGAAAGCTTTTAAAAATTCTTTCTCAGGAACTGCCAGATTCTCACTATGATGCTGCAGGCATTGAACTTCCCAACCATCTCCCTGCACTCCATGATGAAACAGGTGAGACTGTCAGGTTGTGGCTGTGAGAACGACTGCTGCCACATGATGCCACGATCTTTAAGTTGTAAGATAGTCGCCAGCACACTCAGTTTTACTGCTCAATAAAGTTTGCACGTGAAGAGTATTGCTGTGCGTAAGGGAAAGGTGAGACTTTTCCTCTGAGCTTCCTGACAAGCTTGTGTTGGATGTGGAAATTATATTTGTCCAATTAAAGGCATGATGAGAGAAGCAGTCAGTGTCGGGGATTAAAGTGGATTAAACCAGATGAATGGGCCTGCAGAATGAACGGCTCCTCTTTATCTTCTCCAGAAACAACGTTTTGCAAACCTCGCCAAGTTCAAGGCCAGCGTCTTCAAAATTCTGATTGCAACAGATGTGGCTGCCAGGTAGGAAGCTGAGCTGCTGCATGTCTCAGGGATGACGATGATGATGATGATGGTGGTGGTCTGTCACACATTTTAGAGATGAACTGCTCTTTCACACAGTCAACAGTCAGCTTTTCATTTGACTTTTGTTTTGACATCTTTTTTGCTGGTCACAGGGGTTTGGATATTCCAACGGTCCAGGTTGTCATCAACCACAACACCCCCGGCCTTCCCAAAATCTACATCCACAGAGTCGGACGAACGGCAAGAGCAGGTAACCTCCTTATTCAGACATAACCCCCACTGAGGAGGTTATGTTTTCCTGTCTGAGTTTGTTGGTGCGTTGATGGATTTGCATGAAAATTTCCCCAGAGGAGAGTCTTCTCATCCCATGAAAGTTGGGGATCTGGATCCAGCAATATTAGAAACATTTTGTGAACATTGAGACATAGGGCACCTTTTCATGTTTTGAGTTTTAACTGCAGAAATGTTCAAAGCTCAAGATTCTAATAATTTGGAGGGAACCGCCCTACATGTATTACTGTATAATCAAATGATGAGTGAACTCAGGGATGCCCAAATCGCAAACAAACATTTTGTTTCCTCTGCAGACCACTGAACAACTTGCCTCAGAGTAGATTCGTCATTCTTTGTTTGTCTCTAATCTTCTGTTGCTGGCTGCAACCAACGCTTTCTCTCTCCTTCCTGATAATAAGATACGCCCATCACTGAACAGAACTGAAACGTCACCAAAGACATTGTGGTTTTCAATGAAGAACCAGCTATTTTTTGGGGTTCTGAATCTAAAAAGTTCTTAGTGTGAAAGTAGATGTGAGAACCGGCACAGTTGGTGTGAATGGGGTAAATGTCAATTTATTCAGGAGAAATGGCCAAAAATGTATTTGACCTGTCAGTGACCTTGAACTTTGACCTAGTAAGTCCAAAAGTTAATTTTCTATAGCCAGTGCTATAGCCACAGCCACAAAATGACACCACTTGGACCTCTCTCTGTCAATTCTTTCAAATGTAAACAGCTGTAGGTTGAGCCAGGACACACATTTGATGAAAATTTAATCAAAATTTGTGTAATCTCGCTAATGGACGTTTCTTATCAATGACTTTCTCTGGATCTTTACGGCTCTAAACTAAATGCAGGATGCACTAGATGAGGTTGTCTTCTTCTGCAGGCAGAAATGGCATTTCCATCACACTGGTGACACAGTACGACATCCACCTGGTCCACTCGATCGAAGAACAAACTCGTAAGTTACTCAGTGTCAGAGACTGAATTAGAAGCTGGCACTCACCATTTAGTGTAAATTTTTTGGCCTGTGTTTTTAAAAAGTGAAAATGACCTGCCAGGAGCATTAGTTCATAATTTTCTGTTTGTGAAATTGTGGTTCAACTCTGTGGTGTCTCTGCAGAGACGAAGCTTAAGGAATATCCTGTGCCCGAGAAAGACGTCCTGCAGATCCTCACCCAGGTCAACGTGACCAGACGGGAGTGTGAAATAGTATGCATGTTTATCTCGTTATATCTTGTCCTCTTTCTGTCTTTGAGGTGTTCTTTTTGTTTGGGACTGTATTTTATGATGCATTTGTTAAAAAAAAAAAAAGCTAACCAGGTCCTCCTTTTTTTCCTCTCAGCTCAGTGACAAAATTGGTGTCTTTAGTTGATATTTAGAATTTGTTTACTCTGTTCTGTTTTGGATGGTAAATTATTGACTTGAATTCCTGTTTGATGTTAAAACACTTCCCTGTATTCTAGAAACTTGAGTCGACAGACTTTGATGAGAAAAAGGAGATCAACAAAAGGAAACAGCTGATCTTGGAGGGGAAGGTAAAAAAAAACGCATTTTGGCCAAGTGAAATTTGATGTGTGATGAAACCAAGAACTCATGTTAATATGGAATTGTAGCTGCATGTTAAGTTTTTTGGTAAATGCAAATGTTGCACCAACACTTACTGTATGTGACTACAGGACACTTCAAATTCAATGTTAAATTAGTTATTTACTGGAGTTTATAGAACAGCTCTTTAAAGCAAACATTAACTTTACAAAAATCAAATGAGAAGCATTTCCCAATCAGTATAAAGCAGTTCTTTTCAGGGAAGAATTTAATTACTGACCTGATGCCCGATCTCTGAATCGTAACCTAAACAGTCAGACTGGAGCATTAGTTCTTAAAATGATAAAAAGGAGATGAATTGGCAGCTGTGATTATCAGTTCCTGTCAAGTGAATGTATTTCTTCACTTTAGAACTAACCTATTATAGCATCGACCTCTTTTTGTTCAGTGACAAATAAGGACACTCGATACAAATTAAAAGGGTGCAAGACTTGGGATCTGAGATGGAGCCAGGTCTGACCGTTGATCTTGCTGTTTCAGGATCCAGACCTGGAGGCCAAGAGGAGAGCTGAGCTGGAGAAGATCAGAAGCCAGAAGAAAAAGTTCAAACAGAAGGTCCAGGAGAGCATTCAGAGACAGAAACAGGGACAACTCAGGAAGAGACAGATGAACAAGAACAAGGCAGCGCAGGCTACAGCGTGAAAATGACATGTATATACAAACTTATTACTGTACAGAATAATATTTTCATTTGTGGTCTGTAATAAAGGTGACATTTGACAGAATTCCACACGTAATGATTTTTAAAGCTGAAAGCCTTTATTGATTCAGTTTAAAAGGAACCACCGTCTTGTGATGAAACTTCACTGCAAATAAGACTCTTCGGTTCAGATAGGTATGTACATCACACTGAGCTGTCTAGTCCGTTCATTTAAACTCCACCTGCTAGCAGAATCAAAGGTTGGGACGCAAATGTTTTAACGACTACAACTGAATCGTCACTGTGGCTCAGAGGAAGAGGGGGGGGGGGGGGGGAGAAACAAAACACCAAAGCACTACAATACAGCAGCAGGTTCTTAAAGCTATAAATTGATAGGATTAAATAAGAACAGGTCGATATGTGAAACTAATTCATCGCACAATGTCAATAAAAAAGCGAAGTCAAACATGGCAGTATCTACACGCAACATGATTGTCACATGGCTGCTGAAATGAGAAGCAAATGAGTAACAGTGAAGTACATTCTTACTGTGTTCAGAAAACCTTCCCTGGAAGAGTAAAAAAACCTACAATCCTTCCGAAGATACAAAGACAGCTGAAAGAAGGAAACGCCTCATTCCTTTTGTCAGCATGTTGCTACAAAAACAGATTTTAGGAAATTACACAAAATTGGTAATTAACACCGATTTCAACAAAAAACTTGACAAAGCAAGTAATCTGACAAAAAGGGATCAACTCATGTTTCAGCTTCACAGTTCCACCAAGAGGAGGGTTCTGTATCCGCTTAAGCTCGTGAGGAAAACAATAAAATACAGGCCAAACAGCTTTGCACAAAAAGTCCACAGAGGGAAAATAAATTCAATCAGCCTCCATTTGTTTTACTTCAGAGAAGGAAGGTGGCCTTTATTCATCCTCCCATCCTTTGAGAAACAACCCAGCTGCTAAATTCACTGTCTCTGCTGTTGCCTGGCTTTATTAAAAATAGAACAGCACGTTCTTTTTTTGTGTGAGCCCCCTGTTGTCCAGAGGTGCTTTTGTTTCCTTGAATGCTGGTAGCTCAATATTAACTACATTCATGCCTGTGCATCAGCGGTTACTCTGATGATCGGTTATAGGCACTGATTATTATCCTTGCAATCATCTAATCTGCACTGATGGCATTTCCACTGCATGTCACTGAGCTTCTTGACACACAATTTAGTGACAAGAGCCACAGTGCTGTCAGGATTACGTATTTTTAAATTATAGGGTCAAACAGAGATTATAAAACAACCTGGCCATAGTGCTTGCCAAATAAAGTGACGCTGGGTTTACGACTTCAAGTGTACAACTTGTTGCGTGGTCATCAGTCCCAAGGCCACTTTTCCCTCCTCCTTAAACCAATGACCCAAAACCTGTTCCAGATGTGGAAAATCCTGCATCATTCTCTCCCTGAGCCACCTTCCTTTTCTCCTTACCTTTTGTGGATTGACTGCCATAATCACCTGGAAGTCTAACACTATCGCCCTCTTTTTGGCCTCTTGTTTGGTTTCTCTCTCCTCAAGTTGGGAGATTTGTGTTGGATGTGGACAGTCCACAATCCCCTGAGGAATCAATCAATGCAAAGCATTGGAGCATTTGCCAATCTAATCAACACAGTGTTTTTAGAGAGAAAAAAAAAAAGACATCTGGTCATCAAGCACATCAACCCCTGCTCATAAAAGATTACAATAATCGCTGAAACATCAAATGACACTAAGTCGAATATTCAATGCTGGTCATGGTTGATTGTTTCAATGACTTTTTTGCAATTTTTGTGCTCTGTGATAAGAAAGGTACTTCAGAGAAGAAAAAGATCCGTCCCATGATGGTCGCGAGATCGGCGGGAATCGCGCATCATGCCTCATGAGTCATGAGTCTGAAAATCCCCTTGCCACGTCGCACCTCGGACGCGTGGTTGAAACCATCCCAGTGAAGACCTCACCAGTGAACCACTGGTTCTGAAGGCAGATCAAAGGTGTTTCGATTCAAGGCTCTTTAATCGCAGACACCATGTTTGTATTTCCTCTCCAAAAGCGTGTGTCGACTGCTGCTTCCTCCAGAGGCTGCTGAGGATTTTGAGCCTAATAGGAGGTTGTTGGTGCCGCTCTCCTCCCGTGATAAATTTTAAAAAGATACAGTTTGAGGCCAATATTTCTTATCTTGCATGGGGATTTTGTGTTGCCTGTTCAGTGGCTTTCTGTAAACATGCCCCCTGCATGTTTGGAAAACAAGGTCTCCAGATTCCGCTGGAAATCTTCTTTGCTCATCTGGAGGTAAGAGAGCTTTCCTTTCTTTGGAGACTGTGTGTTGAAGGGGTTCGCTGGATTGTTTTATTGGGAGTTGAGCCTCATTTGGATTCCTGTTAGACCGTCGAAGGCTCTCCCGTTTCCCTCAGCAGCTCGACCACACGCCGCCAGTTTCTCGACCTCGCTCCTTCACTTTGCAGAGATCAGTCTCTGCCTCTCGCTCCTCTGCTCGGCCTCTCTCGCCATCTCCCCGTCTGTCTGTTCGTGCTCTCTTCTTCCACCCACTTACTTCTCTCGCTGGTCATTGGTTTGGTTTCGCTGTCCCGACGCGTTCACTCAGTGGTGCTTCGGTTGTAGCAGAGGAAAACAGGTATCCGTTTTATGTTTTTATTTTTTCCCAGATTAAAAAGCCAATGAACTAAGCTGAGCTCAAGCCTAGCTCCCTTCTTCAAGTGACCTGTAAGACACACAACAGGTTGAGAATCTTAGAATCTGAGACTGATTATTTTAACTCGTTTCTGAGATCAGGATTAGCCACCAGCCTATTATTAGTCTTATGATCTAAATGAAGTTTAGATTATAAGACACCTCTCCATTACTGAGTCCAGCCTACACTCAACGAAATGCAAACTGAGATCATTACTCATGGTGACACCCTGACGTGTCTCCTGCTCTGCTGCCATTTATGTCAAAGGTATGTTTTCAGTCAAGCTGCAAATCATTCATGTCAGCAGGATAGCACAAAACTATTTGAAGTATGTACATCAGGGATTTTTGAGGATATATGCTTTGTGGTTGCACATGGACCACATTGCCTACTTTTCGCCTAATAAGGGGTGAACATCATTGCCTTTATAATATTCTGCATCAGATGTCTCCATCTTAATAGTGAATTTTTTTAAAAAGTGAAATTTTAATAGCCTGAAAAATGGCTTTGCTAAACATTTCTGAACCTGAGAACTACTTCAAAGACACTTTCACCAAAGTAGGTTCCACATTAGTTGCAGCACAAAGACCTCAAAGTGCAGGTAAGATACATCAGAAGACAGTGACACTAACTGCCTCATGATCATTTACATAGAGCTGAGAAAGCAAGAAAAAAACAGCTTATGTTTCTATTCTCAAAAGCTTCAAAAGGCTGGAAACACCTAAGAGTTATAAGGCCAGGCTTGTAAAATAAAATTTGAAACAGATTAGACACAACTATAGCCATCATCCTAGAGAATGACATAATCCACTCAGTCTTATCAATGCAACTTTCCAAAACTTTAATTGTGGTACGGTGGCAAAACAAAGACTTTGGACTGTTCAACATACTTACAATCTAGTACTGTGATAGTCCAGTAATCCCGCCATGCTGGTATGCACGTTCACCCTGGTAAGTCGAGTCCTGGGACAAAGCCACGTCGATTTGGGACTTAAACTCATCGCCCAGATAACTGTCCTGGAGACGTGAAAACAGAAACATCAATACAGGAAGATCTTTTACCTTCTATCTGTAAGCTTGATACCAGAACATATATTATTAACCATCTTAATGGAATTTCAATGTGACCAGGGCAAATTAACTTTGTATATATGTATATTTAAATTTGAATGAAGTAAAAACGTGAATTTGAGGAGACTTAAACCATTCATTATAATGAATATATATTTATTATTGCTGTTCATGTTCAGGGATGGTGATTTGTACCTGGGAAAGCTCTGGCTGGGAGAGGCCAGGCTGGCTCATCTGAGAGGGCTGGCTCATGGAGATGTAGCCTTGTGTCAGTGGCCCCTGGGAGAAGGACTGGGAGGCCCCATCCTGACTGGCTTGGCTGTTTGGTCCATTGCCTTGACTGGCACCCTGGTTACCTGAGCCACGAACCCTCTGCCGCCCACCACGCCCAGGCTTACCTTTCATAGCTCCACGACCTTCATCAAAAATACAAAACAAATGCAAGGACCCACCATTGGTCTAGTTCAGAATATGTGATAGAATAGTACGTGAAGCAAACAGTTCGTGAAATTTGGGATACGCAAGGGTGTAATAGCTGGTGGACCAAATATGTAATTGCTTTGCATCAAGAAATTGGGCCATATACTGGATCATGGTTCAGAACACTGTGGTACTGTACCTGCAGCAGGACCGTTGGTCTGACCCTGGTAACTGGGTGGAGGCATTGGTGGCATTACCAGGTTAAATGGTATTGGAATATTCATAGCGGCCATGTGACCAGGACCCGGTCCAATCATTCCTATCTGGTCGTGAGTTTGAAAGTACATGTTGGATGGACGTCCAGCTTGAAGGAAACACACAGAACAAGGGTTAAATAAAGTTTGCCATAGGCTGTCCTTTTGAGTCATTTCCCAGATAATATGTATCGAAAAGATACCAGCATTGCTGCGGTCATAGGCGGAGCCAGGGATGAGGGCTTCACGGGCATCATACATTGCAGTGCTCATAAAACGTCCCCCCTGAAAAAGAATTCCAACTGCACAGATTAAGGGCTGCAAATACACTATTTCAATATCATTTTGTTTTAAGATTAACCAATTGGGCAAAACAAACATCTATTTACTTTTTAAAAATAGCTTAGAGTAACAGAGCTGTGCAAGTTACTGGAAATATGCCGGTATAACCATTTTGGCTAATTTTATTTTCCCTGAGGACAAATAAATGTGAACGAACTGTCCTTAAAATTAGCGTAATTAATTTCTAATCATAGATGACTAAGAAAATTTGACTTGGTCATGATTACAGACCGGCCGATATGTTGGTGTGGCCAATGTTGTCCTATCACAGATATCTCAGTATCAGCTTATATGAAATCAATATTGGCCGATATAAAAAAAAAATTGGGTTTTAAAAAAAACACACTGCAGAAACAGATGGGCTGATTTACATTAAATTTCCAGTGAAGGTTACGGTTTCAGTGCACTGCTGTCATTTAAGTCAGTAAAACTTCATTTTTGATCTGTAAAATAATCTGCTTCTGTTGCATATCTTTGTTACAAATATTTTATAACCTAATTAAAGAGATCATTGTGGAAAATTTGTGTATATCGTCCAATATCAGAACCTTTTATTCCCTGATATTGGTATTGGCTCCAAAAATGTCATATCAGTCAGGCTTTAGTCACGATAACATTTAAATATTGTGCTGCTGACAAGCCAACAGAGAGATAACAAGCAATAACTACTATCTTAACATGCATGAAACAACACTGCAAAAGTAGGAAAAAATAATATGAAGCCAGTAAGTGTTCAAGCTCAAGGATGAATCAATGCTGGTTTGTCCTGACTTCAAATCTGATTGATGACTTGTGAGTATGTACTACTCACAGGGTTGATGGTGTTAACAAGTTTGCGGGGCTTGCTGAACTGCATGAGGCTCTCCCTGAGGTTGTTGAGGGGTCCCTCCACAAGGACTTTC
>KV751319.1:4999322-5009704 GCA_001698575.1 Mola mola
TTGGAGAGGGCCTTGGGGTTCCCGACGATGATCACACCATACCTTCAGTAATAACAAACACAAGACTCAGGGATGGGGTAAATCTCCATACATTATTAGCTGGCATGTCTAATGACTGAGATTCCTATACAGATGGTGTGTGGTCACACTGCAACAGGTCACTCAAAAAAACATACTTGGCTCTGGTCAGCGCCACGTTGAGACGACGTGGGTCATTCAGGAAGCCGATGCCCTGGTGCTCATTAGCACGCACACACGACAGGATGATAAAGTCCTTCTCTCGGCCTTGGAAGGCATCTACGCTGGCAATTTCCACTTGCTATAATGGAAGAGGTCAACAGGAGGATGGGTGGGAGATTATGTGACATTGTAAATTAAGAGGAACAGATTTTGTCTGCAGAGCATTTTCACTAATCTGAATCTACAGTACATGAGCTACACATCTCTACTCTGTCTACATCTGTAAGTTACCTGATAGAGTTTGGTGTGCAGGGAGCCACTGAACTGCATGTACTGGACCAGGTAGGAGCGCTGACCCTCATATGGGGTGATGATGCCAATCTGGTCAGGTTTGGCTCCGGCTTTCAGCAGCCTAGTGGTGATCTTCTCTACGTTGGCAGCCTCCGTTCTTTAAAAACAATAAGAAAAATATCAGCATCAGTTGAATACAGTATGTATAATGTAGTATGCCTGCTTCTGTTTCCACTGCTAACTTTTTCCCAGCCTTATTTAATGTAACTAGTATGTGAATTAGAGCTTTATGGTGATTCACTAAAAGAAAACCAAGTAGATGTGTGATGTTACCTGTTAAGGTATGAGGTTCCAGAACTGGCGATCTCTTCCTGGCCCTGAGTCACGTAGAAGAACATGGGTTTGTCTGGTTGCGGCCACTGGAAGTCAAAGCCTTTCTTGATGCGCTCAGCTGGGAGAACAAAATGACCATCATCTCGATATTTTAGTCTGTAGTTTGTTTGTATATATGTTTTTTCCTATTATGCTACCAAAGTGAAAACTAATTTATTCCTCCATCCAAAAATAAACTGCTGAATTTTAACAAACCTGCAGTGACGCCATTCTGCAGGGAGCCCTCATAGAAGATGTTGGAGGGGAAGGCGCTGAGAGCCGGGTGCATGCGGTACTGGACCTGCAGGCGGATCGGCCGGATCCCCAGAACCACCAAGCGCTCGAACAGGGACTGGGAAAGACCTGCTTTGGCTGCCTTCTTACACATCACCACAGGACCCAACTGGCAGTGATCTCCCACCAGAATGAGCTGGGAGGAGGAATCAAGAATGACATTTGGGTTTCTATAGAAGATGCTTTTTGGTCCTAGATATATCGGACTACAACATTTATAGTTCATATTATATGCCAAACAAATTGTAAATAAATTATAAATGATTTAATCTTTTGATTAAATATTCAGATAAATAGTGATAAAGGCAGTTCCTATAAATCAATTTCTAATTTTTATGCTATTGTTTTTTTACTTATCCATTCCTGATTCAGTGCCCTGGTTTTAACAAAAAGCATTAAAGCTTCTTCAATGTTTTCTGTTTTATCTGGTTCTACTCACGACAGACTGATTATCGGGTCATTTATTCAGCATTTTTCCTCATTATCGCTAGTTGTTATTTAGGTGTGAGTATAACTGTGTGTGTGTGTGTGTGTGTGTACCTGCTTGGCTCCCAGCACCACGGGCACCATGCATTCTGGCTCAGTGGCCTGGGTGCTCTCATCTATCAGGATGGAGCGGAACTGCATCTTTGCCAGACGAGGATCACCAGCTCCAACGCAAGTACAACAGATGACATCAGCATTCTGGACAAAAATAAGAGTATCATTTACACACAAAGGGGATCTTCTGCTGTGATCATTACAAATTCTTTCAGGTGGCAACTAAGACTGATCTCAAATACAGGTGAGAATTAAGTCAAAGATATCAATAAGCTTCCTGGTTAACTCAATAATACATATAGAGATGAGCCTGGCAATAAACAAATGAGTTTTTATTTTCTTAGTAGAAGCTACTTTTTGCACTAATGGTGCCTGAAAAGCTGGCTTCTTCGGAAGCCCACAACTCCCAGCTGCAGTGATAGGAAATAATTTACAATTGGAACTCCTCCTCTTCTTTCTATTGATTGTTTGTCACTTTGAGGCTCATCCTCACCATGAGCAGCTCCCTCTCAGCAGTGCGTTTCAAAGCCCTGTAGCGTTTCTCATCAGCAGACGAGAGCTCACCAGTCTCATCCTTCAGCTGCTGTAGTTTCTGAAGCTCCGGCATACTAGACAGAAAAAGACACATGAGATTGACTACAAATAACAAACACTATATGTAAACACTACTTAGCTAATCGGTGAGGGAAAGCAAGGGTGGCAATAACCACTAATTTCCCAAGAATGATTTTTAAACCTGATGGCTGTCCATTGATTAAATCAGATCACAAATATTACGGTAAATTACTGTCATATGTAGAAATCAACATGAAGCAATGTCAATAACTTAACTAAAACAGATTTCCGACTGTGCATGAGGGTACTGACATCACTGTACTCCATGTTTTTCTATCTGGGTGCTGGCAGAGTTGCTAACAAAAGGCTTTGGAGAGTCTGTGACCAAATTCAGCAACTCACCTGGGCCAGAATGAGTGCATGGACAAGTATTTTCTGTCATTTATTACACTTCCCCACTGCTGATGAATTAGTTGGCAATCTAACTTTTCATTATTACACTACAGAGGGTGTTGTGGCATATTTTCTGTAACAGTGTAGCATGTCTGGGTGCAAAAACAAGTGAAGAAGAGATTGCTGCTGCTGCAACAAAAAAAATAACAAGCAAAAAGGATGGAGAAGAAATGTGTGCGAGCCAGAGGTGAGGGAGGCAGAACAGCACATTCATGAAGATAAAGTTGCAAACAATTTTGGCGAGGAGACTCAATTTAATCATACACTGGTGACAGTGAAAAGTGCTGGCTGGCAACTTGAACAAATAACTCTGGTAGGGAGGGAGTTCATAGGACTAGATTTTAAGATTAATGTATGATAAACAGAGACATAAAGTGCGAACCCACCGGTCAATGGCAGCAATCAAGTATCAGTAACTTCTGAATCCAGAGTCTAGATCCCACTGACCTGTCCATGTTGCTTATCTGATTGTGCAGAGCAAGGAAAGACACTGGTGACTCAATGGCCTCCCGGCTCTTGGCACACAGCCTGACAACCTTCAGTCCAGTTTTGTCAATCTTTTCAGTCAACTGATCCACAGCAATGTTACTGGGAGCACACACCAGTACTGGTCTGCAAGCATCCAAACCATAAACGAAGTTTAAAAAAAAAACAGTAATATCAACTCGGAATAAAAATATTCATGATATTATTTGTTTCTTTCAGTTAAAAAAAAAACCCAAAACAATCTGTGTCTTACCCATTTCCTTGTCGGGACAGGTGGTACACGATAGTGGCAGATGTGACAGTTTTCCCAGTGCCAGGAGGACCCTGGATCAGACTCAGAGGTCTCTGCAGTACCGTCTTCACAGCATATACCTTTCAAAGATACAACACGGGAGGATTCAGGTTAATTGTTGCATCGTTCTTAAAAAAAAATGGAAATAATGATAAAGAAAATATCACAATGAAACCAAAACAGATAAGTAAAGTGTTGCTCACTTAAACCAAGGCTTGCCCTTGCTTCCTTTGTTTTTGAAATGTACTGTACACAGTTGAGCTATACTGATACACTGATGTAAAAACAAACAACTCAACTCATACTTTGGCCTGCAGTGACATTTACTTCTTGAAATAATAAGAATCAGAGTTAGTTCTGACCTGTGAGTGATTGAGGTCGGGCAGGCCCTGGGCAGTGAAACGCTTTGGCAACTGGCATTTGATGGTGACATCCTCTACCTCGTGACCCAGCAATTTGTGGTAAATGTAGCCGGACACGGAGGTCTCATCCACCGCAAAAGTCTTCAGGGCGCTTTGCATCCTGCAGCAACAAAACACAAATCATCCTCACTTTTTTTTGTATCAAGAGAAGTCAGAAATACCTTCTATACATAGTACAAATTTACTTCCGTGCTTTGTGGAATAAATGGAAAATTTTTACCATTTAGAATAAAATTTGTCATTGAGGCACATGGAAGTTGAGCCTACCTGTCGAAGGAAGTGGACTTCCAGACAAAGTCCACCTGGAAGTTGTGGGGGATTTCCACTGGGGCACCAACACTGCTCCGCAACTCAATCGCAATTTCATCCCCATAGTCTTAACACAAAACTGTTAAAAAAAAAATCCAACGCTATCAATTGATTATTAAATTATTTCTAGTTGATGAGGGTGGGTGGATCCATGTTCTGTAAACAGTGTAAAGGATACTGTCAGGGACTTTGATGACATGGCCGATGCCCTTCCACAGCGGGGCCAGGTCCCCTTTGTAGCGCAAGCTGATTTCATCACCTTGCATCAGCCGCATATCTAGGTTTGATATAAGGACACAAATTTGAAAAACAACCTTAAGATAAACTAGGAGGGGGTTGGCGACGGTCACACACTGAATGACACACTACAGTGCATGCAAAAGACAACAAACAAAACAAACAAAAACACACTGAGGCATAACCCAAACCAAGCACACATGTTAGACAATCATAAATTTAAATCAAATAAATTTTTTTTTTTTTTTAGAAATGCAGGATTTGAGGGGTTGGGTGCTATTCTGAGGATGAATGGGGATTGTAAGAGGTGTTATTTGCATCACAGAACCACTGGGAGGAGGTAAAGCTCAGAGAATTAACCTGAATCCGTCTTGGGCAGGGTGAAATAGGCAATTCGCTTTTTATTCAGCCCCAGGTCCCACCTGACGGTTATATTGTCTTGGGTCTGCAAAAGAAAACATATTGCATACAAAAATAATTTTATTTAACATTTAAAGATATCAAAGATGTAGGGTCACATCACTTTTGAAATCATTCTTATAACCTCAGAGATGTTATTTTAACAATTACAAATGAGCTTGAGCGAGCTGCCTCACAGCAAACATATCTAAATGTGGCACTGACTGTAGCTGCAGGAGGAGAAGACGAGCATTAATTAAATCTTAACGGTATACATGTTACAGTCCATACCTAATTACTGAGATTTGAGTTCACCTGAAAACTGAAAATCAAAGTGAGATTGATGAGTTAGCGAGGTAGGGGAAGCCTAAAGCCAAGGTTTACCAATTTCACAACAGAAGCGTCATTAAGCTGGATCACTATGGTAATTTATGGACACGTATACAGCATGTAGAAGTTATATTCAGAATTTTAGATCAAAATGAATACTAACTGCGCTGCCCCTTCACAAATTCTTCTCTCTGCAACATTCTATGTGAGATGCAAGTTTTCTCAGCCAAACATATAGTTTACAAAGTAATGTGACTGAACGAAGCCATTAAATTACACAGCTGAGCAAATTATAGGTCTATCCCTTTTTTTACCACAGTAACTTGCATCCTTTCAGTAGCTGAGGTAGAAAAATCTTTTTCTCATCTCTACTTCACCTTATATTAACACAGCATATTATCCTTATATTGCAGCAACTATAGACCACTTCAGAAGATGTTTTCATGATCCGTTCTGATTTCCTGCCAGGCTTGTTTTACACTTTTTTTTTTTAAACTTAAATTGCCAAATTTCTTTCGTAATGCCAGTCACACCTAAGTGCAGTATATGCATGATAGAAATAAAACCATAGGCATAGCAGTGCATTTTAATGGTGTAGACGTATTATTTCAGCCTGGGGTTCAATGTTTTGTCAAGCCACCTCACACAAAGAAAACCGGGCTTTGTTACTCTACTCTACATACAAGAAGACAACCATGTCTCTGAGCCGCTAAAGTCATGTTTCCACCAAGCAGTACGGTTCAGTTCAGATCGGTAAGCCGATAACAGGCGTGCATTTCCACTGGAGACCGTACCATTACCCTGTGGGCAGGCTAGCCTGATAGCGCCAACTCCATAGGTAGCGTGACATATAGCTTATCCTGACAAAGAAGCTGTAAGAAGAAACCAATGAAACAATGGAGGAAATCCAGCATTTCCTGTTGTTTCTTGTCGGTATATGTCTGTTTATCAACAAGGCTGTTTTAGAAAAGGTTGCAGATCATGAGGAGAAAGACGGCCTAACTGTTGCAGGGAAGTGACAATTCTGTCGACCGATCAGCGGACTGCAGTGGGTCTATCCCCCCTCCTTTATGGTATGGTTAAGCCCTGGTGGGTACCCCAAGCGAAGGGTGATGAAACTAGCATGGTACGGTTTGCTTTTTAAGGGTACCATTCACAGCTTTTGACAATAGAAATGCAAACAACATGCGTACTGAATCGAACTGAACTGCACATTTTGGGAGAAAACGGGGCTTAGGTTTCCTCCCTAGAAGTAAAGTTACCTACCTGGGACTCCTTAAGCTTCTTGTCATAGTCAGCCTCCAGTTTGACCAAAGGGCCAAAGATGTTTTGGTACTGGTAGGCATCCTCATAGCGCAGCAGCACATGCTGGGGCTCCTCATCCACTCCAGGTTTCTCCAGGTCTTCCAAGGTAGCACTGGGGTTGTCCTGGGGGGAAACAAAAGTCAAAGAACGTGTTGATACAAAGAATATCACAAATTCTTATGACACACACTTTGCATTCTGCTAACAGTGGATACCAATCTTCGTAAGCAAACCCACAATCCTGTAGCCCAAGCTGGAGTTCTGGAGTGAACACTGAACCCAATATGTAGCCTTGAAGGAAGAAGCCTTCCAGCTTGTCAGCTGTGTACCTTCCACAGTTCCTCCAGCTTGTTGATCTGCTGGGCCGTGATCTGACGAGCCCGAAGCTGCTCCTGTTCCGACGGTATCTTCACAAGCCAGGACAGAAAGCAGCGGTCCTGGATCAGGGGTTGCCACTGTGAGCTGTCCCAGTTGATGTCCTTCAGGCTGCTCTGGCTGGCACAGGGCTGTCTGTATGATGACACAATATTCAGAAAGACAGAATCTTAGCTCATGTAAAATAATGCTCCTGCACTATAACCATAGTTGAGGATATGAAAATATTATTTTATTTTATTTTAGTGATTTATCATATAGGTCTTTCTGCCTGTTCCCAAAGAAAGGGTTAAATTAACACCCAGAGCAGGAGACAACAGTTCAAGGTCTGTTGTCTGGGGTAAGGAGTTCCCCAAACAGCAGCTTGAGGACTTAATGACTGACTACTTGTTTCAGTGGAACATTGAAGTCAGAAGTTAGAGCATTCAAACAGGTTGTTGAGTAAATATAAGAAGAGTAATGAATATTTTATTTATGTGCAAGAATTCTCTATTCTAACAAGCTTATTACAGATTTATTAGGAATGAATTCTTGGCCAAATCTAACAAGTGCAGTACAAATTTAATGTTTTGATTAGACAAGACAAAGGGGAAATACTGTCCCCATATTAAATTTATGCATCAGAGATTGATAATCTGACATCTGATTGAGTGTAGTTTTTCCCCATATAATAGCCACACTGTCCAATAACAAAATAGTCATTCATTATTCATTATGTCATGTTACTCTCATTTTAAGGGAGGTAATTCACCCAACAACTATGTTGGAGCTGCACTAGCTTCCTGTGTGAAAACAAATGTTTAATCAGATTATTTCCTATTTTCGCCTTCAAAAATTCATTAAAAATCTTTTTGGGTTTTTCAGCTATGAAACCTTCATCTGGCTGAATAACAATTTTCAGGAACTCTACACCAATTTACTATACCTCAGGATGCATTTGACTCATGTAAATTAAAGGCAAAAGCTGAACCACTAATAAACCTCATGGCTTCCTGTTTCAAAGCAAGATCTGCACACTTAGCTTTTGGTTGTGCTTCAGAGTAGCTGAACACACAGAGGTACAATCATCCTCCATGCATCCAAGCACAACCTTAATGGGACATACTGTACTGTGGGGACTGGCCTGCCTATGTACACATCCACCACTCTGCCACGTTCACCTGCAGAGTAGCACCACCACGGAATCTGCCTTGGCCGGGATGAAGCCCAGGAGGAAGACGTTGCGACAGCCGCAGTTGTAACATTCCAGCACTGTTTCACCCAATGGCCCATCTTTGTGCAGCGTCACCTCTTTACATTTGGCTCGCACCAAGTGGTTCACGATGTGACTAAAAGTCAGAGAGCAGGAGTCAAGCGAAGGAGGAAAATACTCAGAATTTGTGTTGTTTTGTTTTTTGTGTCACATTTGTCCAAGTGGTGCTATTTGAAACGTGCATAACATCACATTGACGAGTAGTAGAAAAACAGGACAGACAATATAAGCCATGACACGGTCTCAAACACGCATTGCAAATGGGTCCATTTAGTTCCAAATACATTGCTTGCAAATGTCAACAGCTGACAGGACAGAAAACTTGGACACATATTTTTCCTACCAGTGCAACTCCAGTGAAAATGTCACGGACATTAAACACACATTTGTTTCTGTAAAATATTCAAGTCTGCTTGATGGAGATATGAATGATAATAACAACACTCAGTCATAATCATATTTGGACATTTTAATAACAGAATAACCCCCATTTATTGGAGTGTGTTTTTATTTAGTTTGTTGTAGCACTTTTAATTGTTTTAGAACTATATACTAGACTTGTATTTGTACATTAGATTTTTAGTGTTAAGTAAAAGGTTAAGATGAGTAGACTACACACCTGCCAGATGTGTTGCCACGTCCATTGCAGAACCACTTCTTGCTGGTATTGCAGTACACCACACATGCTGGATCGTGAATACCACAGTAACTGTAAAGCAACAGTGTAAAATGATATCTGAATTATTGCAGTATTTGTTTACAAATATACGTGACTGCACATATCTTTCCAACATCAGGCTAGATTTAAATAGCATAAAATCATTTTATCCTAGGTTCCTTTTTTAAAGGGACTTTAGGTTCTCACAACTCCAGATATTTTGATGCAAGTATTACAAAAAAGATACAACATATCTCTTTTAATACCATGTCAGGCAATAACTGTTTATATTTACATTGTGCTGGTACAGAAAAGGTCAATGATTCCATACCAAGACATTTCTAATAATATCTGTGCAGTTCTAGGTTGAAATTGAAATTATTGACTTTTCTTTTTAAGTCAGTTCAGTACTTTTGAAAGTAATAAATGTTTTCTTCAACCTTATAATACAATAGTTTTACGGAACTGATTTCTCAATAACTTCTCTTTTTTCCACAGTAAACATGAACCATTTAGAAAATACAGTATATACTGTATACTGCATAGTGTATGGCTCCAGTTAAAAAAAATTGGGCACCAGTATTGAAGGTACAGTCCCGTAGTTTGGTTTGGTTTGGTTTTTTGAGACATATGCAATACAACTCACATTTTGTTAGTGAACCGTGGTTATTAGAAAGACTGTAGTTGCTAATGACCACTGGCAGCTTTTCAGACACTTAATAGTCTGTATGTGATGTTTACCTGCAGGGACCACGCATAAATACATATCATTAAAGGATTATGTTATTTCAACGCGCCAAAACCACTTCCTCTGTCATCTACAGCAGACATCCTGACATGATGTGGCTCCTGCTCTCAGTGTACCTGCACGCGTGCACCGGCAGGTCTTTGGTGTAGTATGTGTCCTCTTCATCCTCTTCAAAGTTGAGCTCGGCCAACAGCTGGCTGGCTTTGGCCACGGAGTCATCCAAGCCACCGTTGAGAAGCCCTTCATCGGGACCATTTATCTGCAACATAACCCAAACTTTACCACACTGTAGGCTACAGATTAGCAGCTAGGAGTCGCAACGCTCAAAAGAGAGTTAATTATGAATTCACAGGCTGTCACTGGTCTCAACTCATCAATAAAGTTATACCAATGTGTCTGGTTGTCTTCAAAACAAAGTTCAAAACAAATGCTCTACGAAAACAAGTATCCCTTTCGGAGTTTAGTTAATTATCCTGCAAGCTAGCAGAGAGCTGATGTTTGCACTTAGCTAATAAGGAGCTAGGCGAAGCTAACGTTAGAGTCCATAATAGCGGGTTAGCGCGCAACGATAGCTAGCTAGCTAGCTAGCTAGCTAACAGCCGCTAACGCCCGTAGCCGCGCTTTAGGGTCTTCCTTCAAAATTCAAAGTCTCGGACCTGGTTGTCAAGTTGGCTCTGGGTATGGCCTTGAGTTTGCGTCTGGCTGGGAAGGGTAAAGTCGGTGAAGTCGTACTCGGAGCCCTGGGTATCCGCTCCAAGCAACTCCGTTTCCTCAGTGTCCAGGAAGGTGAGGGTCTGGGAGCTCGGCCCGTACGCCTCCACGCTCATCTCGACTCTTTTAACTTTCGCTTTAGCGAGCGGTTACGGCGTTCGTCTAAAGAGTAA